>JAUCMS010000049.1:3115361-3133807 GCA_032357445.1 Enteromius radiatus
TGTGCCAAAACAATGATAATTGATCCTCAGTTTAGCCCACATAGACTTCTGTTGTGCTCGCTGTGTGAAGAGTTTTGTAAAAGTGACCTAAGTATTGAGAAATGTGTCCTAGCGTCTGGAAAAAACTGTAATATTGATTCCCTCCAGTAGGTGCCGCTACATTCCAAAAGGTATGTATATAAGAAATTTATCCTTATTTATCCTTATTAGCAAATGCTGTTGGCTCTTAATAAATACAATTATATATATATATATATATAGTATATTTAATAATTTCTAAAAGTGCAACCAAAACAGGCACTGCAAGTTAAAATGCTAGAATGATTTCTTTTGGAAAGTCAGATATAATTGGTGTTCAAGACTGTGTAAACAGGTCATTGAGACAGTAACGGTTATGTTTAAGCTCTAATAACTCTATTAGACATGAACACTAAGTGATGGCAGGGGGTCAGTAATTAACAGTCATACAGTACAGTATACAGTACACTGCTCTTGTTTGTACAACAACCACTCTGAGGGTGAAAGAAAGATGCAAAGAATAACATCATGCTTCTCCTGTCTTCCTTATTGTGTTGGAAAGCAAATATTATGGACTGATACTAAATAGCAGAGACTCTGTAGTGGTATGATGTTTAATGGTATTACATTGTAAAATACTATTTATTCTTGTATTTACAATTACAGTTATTTTATTTTTATTGAGTTTATTACCTTGTAATTTAGTAATACTGTATTTTTTTTTTTTTTTATAACTAAACTAATAGTTAAAAAAAAATGTTTACAAATATGCATGCATCCACCATGCATTGTGTTTCAGTATCAGTCACAATGACATGTGCATGGCCACTCATTCCCCGAAACACTTCTGATTCATAATCAAACGCGTCCTAAGATCACCTCCTCCGCCAGGATTGGACTTTAACATGAGGAAGAGGAGGAGCGACTGAGGTCCGCAATACACGCTCGCTCACAGCGCGAGTCACAGTCGTAATGTTCTCCAGCAGCGTGTAACAGGCGGATCTCTCTCAGACTGATCTCATCTCGAGAAATGTTACTACTGAAACCTTTCGCCGAGACGTCTTAAAGTAACACGCATCCTTAAAAGTCGAATGCATACTTTACAAGCCCGTGCGTGGAAAGGAATTAAGGTAAAGTCATGCTACTTTTTTCTACTACTTTTGATTATACAACACAACTTTACAATATATAAAGGTATTGTACTGCTCAGTAGACCTGTCTGGCGAAAATCTAATCTTCCTTAACGTTAAATATTTGAATGCGTTGTGAAATAATCTTATGATATGGAATATCATGCACATTTTTTCTTTAGTTTTTTAAGCAAAGAAAAATACATAAAATCTGTTGTACTTTAACAGGTAACTTAAGTTTAAACGCGAAAAAAAAAACCTGCACGCGTTGCCATGGTAACTACTAATGCAAAATTTTAAATATATGAATATTTTATCATGACAGTATTTGTAGAAGCAGTAAATGTAATTTATAGTTACCATGGTAAATTCAAGCAGCAGTTTGTCTTAGTTGATGTACTTCAATATGCAGTGTGCTCAAAGGGTTTTTGAAAAATTGGTTGGTTTTCAAGAAGAATGTATTTTAAAATTCCATTATTTAAAACACAACACAAAAGAGTAGAAGTATTCAGTTTCATTCACTGTTGTACTTGACAATAAGTTTTCATACTGCTGTTCAGTGTTGGATCGTGTTATGCATAACTGAAATAATGAAATGATAGCTAAGAGCAGTAACTTTATCGGAGATCAAAGAGGAACGCCGTGATTCATTTCCCATGAATCATTAACCCTCGTACTGAAAGGGAGAACAATCTCAAGGTAAACGAAAAGCTGTAATGTTTTATTGCTGTTTAACAAACGATTATGGGTTTACTGCTGTCCAAGGAGATGGTTGGTTCCAAGTGTAATTGCCCTAACTATTATGTATCCACCGTCTAATTATATGTTAAGGTTTTTCAAACACTGCTGAACAATAGGCCTTCTGAGTAATATCAAATGAACGTCCACGGATGATTTGAGATGTTAATACTTTATCAAAACCAATCTGAAAGGAAATTGTTTCTTTTTTTGTGTCTTTTTTCCAGTTTAAAGATGTCTGTCAGTAATCACGAGAACCGAAAGTCGAGGTCAAGCTCTGGGTCCATGAACATCCAGCTGTTCCACAAGACGTCCCATGCAGACAGCCTGCTTACCCAACTCAACCTCCTCCGCAAGAGACGCGTCTTCACGGACGTAGTCCTGCGTGCTGGACATCGAGCATTTCCATGCCACCGGGCCGTTCTGGCCTCATGTAGCCGCTATTTTGAGGCCATGTTCAGTGGTGGCCTAAAAGAGAGTCGAGATGCTGAGGTCAACTTCCATGACTCGTTGCACCCGGAGGTGCTGGAGCTCCTGCTAGACTATGCCTATTCAGCCCGGGTGATCATTAACGAGGAAAATGCAGAGTCTCTGCTGGAGGCTGGCGATATGCTCCAGTTCCACGACATCCGTGACGCCGCTGCAGAGTTCCTGGAGAAGAATCTACATCCGTCTAACTGCCTCGGAATGATGCTCCTGTCTGATGCTCATCAGTGCCAGAGGCTGTATGAACTTTCCTGGCGAATGTGCCTAGCGAATTTTGCTAATCTATACCACACCGAAGATTTCCTGAGCCTGCCCAAAGATAAAGTTCAGGAGCTTGTTTTCAGCGAGGAGCTGGAGGTCGAGGATGAAAGTATTGCGTACGAGGCTGTTATCGACTGGGTCAGAGCAGACATCGGAAGGAGGCATCTTGATCTTCCCGACTTACTGCGCTGTGTTCGACTTGCCTTGCTCCCGGAAACCTACCTACTAAAGAACGTCGCATCTGAGGAGCTTGTCATGGGACACAAGGTGGGCCGTGAGATCGTGGAAGACGCTGTCCGCTGCAAAATGAAGATCCTGCAGAACGACGGCGTGGTCACAGGCTTCTGCGCCCGACCCCGAAAGGTCAGCCAAGCTCTCCTGCTTCTCGGAGGCCAGACGTTCATGTGCGACAAAGTGTACATGATTGATCACAAGGCAAAGGAGATCACTCCCAAAACGGACCTTCCTAGCCCTCGCAAGGAGTGCAGCGCCTGTGCCATTGGCTGTAAAGTATATGTCACAGGCGGCCGAGGGTCTGAAAACGGGGCTTCGAAAGATGTTTGGGTCTACGACACCTTGCATGACGAATGGTCCAAAGCTGCCCCGATGCTCGTCGCTAGATTCGGACATGGTTCAGCAGAACTTGACCACAGCCTGTATGTAGTAGGTGGACACACATCCCTCGCGGGATCGTTCCCTGCTTCCCCATCTGTGTCTCTTAAACAAGTGGAGCAGTACAACCCCCAGTCCAACAAGTGGACACTAGTCGCTCCTCTTCGAGAGGGCGTGAGCAATGCTGCTGTCGTAGGGGCCAAAAACAAACTCTTTGCCTTCGGAGGGACTAGTGTCAACAGGGACAAGTATCCCAAGGTTCAGTGCTTCGACCCCTGCGAGAACAGGTGGACAGTCCCGGCCACTTGTCCCCAGCTCTGGCGTTACACGGCGGCAGCAGTTGTTGGGAACCATGTTGTGGTCATTGGCGGAGACACAGAGTTTTCTGCGAGCTCCGCGTACCGCTTCAACAGCGAGACCTTCCAGTGGACCAAGTTTGGTGACGTGACTTCCAAGAGAATCAGCTGTCACGCAGTGGCATCGGGGAATCGCCTCTATGTGGTTGGGGGTTACTTTGGGGCGCAGAGGTGTAAGACCTTGGACTGCTATGACCCGTCAACAGACTCATGGGATAGCATAACAAGCGTACCATATTCGCTTATCCCAACAGCATTTGTCAGCACCTGGAAGTACCTCCCATCTTGAAGAAAATCCATCTCTGATTTGGTGAGTATTACTTTCCAACTGACAACAAAGCCCTCTCAGATGTATAAAGCAGTGATTTTGTTGGTTGATGAAAAATGTCTACCTGGGTGTCAAATAAAGACGAAATGTTCCTTAATAGTTCGAAGAGGAATGTGGCAGCACAAATTGCAGAGTAAAATGCATCTCTCAGGGGCGTACAGGCTTTTCCAAATGCTTCCAGCATGAGGAGGATCAGGTTCGTGCTTGTAGTTCTGCATATGACGAGGTCTGCGCCATATTTCTTTGCACATTGCTCTGCTGAAAGAGTGTATGGTTTTGCTTCCCTGTCATGTTTACAAATCCTCCATCTTTTCTTTTAAATAAATGTCAGGGCTTATTGTTCTTGCTAGGGTACACAGTAGCCAGACAGATAACAAACTCAAATAATGGCTGACGATGTTTAGAGAAGGTGTGTTTATTTTGAGGTTGAGGCTTAATGTTTGGCAGGACGATTCAAGAACGGAGACTGGAACTCGTCAGGTGGCATCTTCACCTTATTATTTGTTGTAAAACAGGCCTTGAAGAATAGCATTCACTAGTTCAGCTTCTAAAAGCTGTTTTTTAGCACACTCGCGGCTTGTTTCTGAAGGTTCAGCGCTTACTTAATAGACGGATGCCTAGGGGAACTGCTGTTTGCCCTTCCTCAATAATAAACAGATGGTTTGGGTGGAGACAGGCAGAAGAGAGCCTGCGAGGCCCCAGATCTGCATGGCTGCTGCTGACAAGCCTCTTTTATCCTTCTTTGAGAGTGCAGCTCTTTTGAATGTCACACATTCGCATTGATTTTTGCACAGAATAAGCCTTGTCGTAAACGGCATGTGGAATAGGGTGCAGCTATATTTTGCCGCATTTGGCAGCCAGCAGCTTAAAACTAAAAATACACACCGCTTCAGAAGCCATCAACTCATAACAGGGCGAGGAAAACAAATAGAGAAAATCTTCTTCTCTTTGATGTCCGCTTTTGCAGACTTCCAGTATGCCCTTAACGAAAATGCATTGCACCAAATGTGTACAGTCTAGGATCATTTCTCACGGCCATTTAAAGCAGATATGTTTCTTTTCTTATTGTCACAGCGCGGTTTGACTTTGAGTTGGTGTAGTTAACCGTTGAGATATTCGCTGGAATGCAGTTCTCTCAAGACACTTTTGCCAATCCCAACCTGAGATAAGGTTGTCTTCATTTACTTGAACATCCCCATTAAATAATTTTACAGATCGGTTTCCTTTATTGAAGTATGTAGCCTATAGCATCGGTACCTCAAATCTAACAGGAATAGCAGCCACAAAACTCTGCTTAGACAACTTGTGTTATGTTTGAAATTAGCTATCGTACTTGGTATACAGGATGCGTACTTCAACACAAGAATTATAAAACTGAATACTGTATCCCGCAATGCTTGATTTGTACTTCCATGGTTACAGATGAATTATATTTCCTGTCTTCAGGCGACTTTAATGTTTTTTAGCTGGCAAGACTAGTAATCCAAACTGTAACATGAGCACCAGGGAGGAAGTTATCAAGATCTTCTCATTCTTTGGTCTTGCAGAGCAGGCTGTCGTAACTGGCACCCATCCAATATACACCATATGAGTCTCTGTTTGTTGTATGACACACCTGATCTAGGTCAAGGGTCGGTTCCTGGCTTTCAGGACGGCTTTATTATCCACGGAGGGCGGACCAGAGTGACCCTCACGGTCGATACTAATGTTTTATTAATGTGTGCCTTTTAAAAAGCCATCCGAACGCTAACAGAAAGATCCATTATTCTGGCATCTGCGTCTGGTTTTTCATGCCCGACACGCGCATAAAGTCACCGCGTCCTGCTGAGGCCTCGCGGCGCGCCTGGATCTGCATAAAGTTAATGGATATTTTTTTTTCACTCCTTTGTCCTGGAAGCGGGACCTGCGGAAAGAAATTGAATAATATAAAGGCCACAAATTGGTTACCAGCCATAAATAGATCAAACGGTTCATTCATCTGGAACTCGCTTGGCGTAATTAATCAGAATTGCATAATATTCATATTCAAGGTGAAAAGGTTGCGATCGCGTACAAGCAATCTTTGTTTTTCAAGCCAGGGGCACACAGATTGAAAAGACCCATGTTGCTGTTATGTTGGGATCAATTAGAGCTCACTTCCCCGAAGGTATTATGCAAAAGAAAATGCCAATGAGGTTTAGGTCTGTTTAGGCCTGTCATGCTGTGATCTATATGTAAACCAGCACGCTCCTGCTCATTAGTAAACATTGGCAGAATATTGATAGCTGGCACATAATGTAAAGAAAGGGGCGTTTCCTAATTAATAATGTGCTGACTGGGATTGATCCGTTAAAGGAGCACATCATGGATCAATCAACACAGTAGTTTACACAGCTGTCATTAATTCACCCCGTGACCCTCATTACAGCTGCTGAAACCATCAGCAAAGAGCTAGAGCCAAGACACTTACTTCATAATTTAGCTGCGCTAAAGAAATATTTATTACGTACTTAGAAATATTTAAGTTTTATTAAGGGTTATCAATAAAAAAATAAATAAAAGTTGATGATAAATATTTATTCACCTTTAAACATTTGCAGTAAATAATAAAGTACTAAATTTAATGATAAAAAAATGATTGCTTTGACCATTTTTAATTTGAATTACAAATCATTTATTTATCACCCAATTGTACTTATTTCAGTTTTATTAAGGGTTTTTCCATTACTTCTAATGCAAATTGATTCATTTTAATACTCTCCTGAAGTGACTGAAAGGAAAACTCCTAGAAATGCATATTCAATAAGGTCAGATGTAAAAATAACTGTGCCCGCGCCTTTTCAGCGCTAATTCTTTGGCGCTGGTGCAGGCTGTTAGTAAATCTGGCCCTAAGTCTTAAGGTCCTTAAAAGCAACAAAAGGTGTGTGTGTGTGTGTGTTTTTTTTTATAGGTATTTTAATATAACTAATAAAACATAGTAGTAAATTTCAGAGTCTGGAAGAATAAAGTAAATGCAAAAAAGAAGATTTTCAGTTTACGGCTGCGCTAGGTGATGAAAACAAGGCCATAATATCTATTAAACACAAGCTGATTGAATCCCAGGCATGCGTTCGCGTCTTTAGACTCTCGCTTTAATGGAATTTCCAAGGGCTGCAAACTGGGTCAAAGGTCACCTGTCCTGCTGCTGCTTTGGGACGGGTGAGAGCACTGACGCTGATGGACGAGTGCTTACGCAACGCTCAAAAGTTCACTTTACCACACTTTAAGCATTCATGTGGTTTGTGTAGCGTCGCTTCTCACGTCTTAAATTAAAGTGTCTGCCACGTCCCAGAAATAACACAAAGGTATGAAATATGGGATGCTTCAGTTTAAATATAACCGCTCTGAAGCTGCTGCGAAAGGCTAATTGCTGGAGTTTAGTATGTGTTTTTCTGGCCAGATCTGAGCTTTGACCCTCATGCATCACATCCAGAACAAGTATTGATTAGAGAAGGATCATTATGTCCGCTGATAAAGGGGTTTGAGTCTTTAATTAAAGCAGCGGATGCATGTAAACACCCGTGGTGGTGTCGGGAGAACGGATCAGCTGGCTGGCTTTAGCAGTTAGGTCACAGTATTATCTAGACTTTACAGCATTGTTAACCCTGTTAAACTCTAAATCAGCTTCAATGGTGTCAATCCCAGCCTTATTCCTTGGTTGAGCTGTAACCGGCCTAGCTGGAAAGCATACAAATACACTAACACGAAAAGAAGCAGTGTTCTTTCAAATAATATACAGTATGAATAATATGAATAATTTATATTTTTGAAAATATTTTTTAATTAATTATGAGCAATAGCATAATAATAAGCAATCTAATATTAATAATAACGCTATTTATTTTATAAATTATTATATTTATGCTATGTTGCTGCATAAAAATATTTTTAAAGTACAAAACAATAAATACAATAATACAAAATGTATTTTTTAATTACAATGATAAAAATAGTAGTATAATAATATTAACAAGTATATTAAGTTACTAATTAATTTTAATTAAATCTTGTATTATTTATCTTTATCTATCAATTTGTAGATGATGCAAAATTTAATTCATATAATACAATATAATTTAAAAAATAAACAAATACTATAATAGTCACACTACTAATAATAAAATGTTACATTTTGCTACTGTACAAATATCTGTGTTTTATATGCCATGTTGCTAAATATTAATAAATGTAAAAAAAAAGAAAGAATACAAATATAATAAAGGATAATAAAATTTTAAAACAAATGTTAATTTAATAATAATAATAATAATAATATAAGACTGTATTATTGTATAAATGTTAATTAATAATAATAGTGTTGTTATTTATGTTAAATTAAATTACTGTATTATATATCCACAATTCATCACCATGTTTAGTCAAATGGTTTTCACATTCCTAATGCAAGCGAACAGATAAAAAAATTAAAAAGCAAATTAAAAAATTCTGAAATTAAAAGCAGCTTAGCATACCAAATGTGATCTCATTAGTAAGTGTTTGCAGATTACTATCGCATGCATACCATCAGTTTTGCGATGCGCCCAGTTTCTGTAGGTGAAGCATGTGGAGTTCAGCATGTGTAACTCATTCCCTGTTTTTCCGTCCTCAGATCTTCCGGCGTTCTCTGGAATGCAACTGAGTCCCCTACCAACCCCCCCCCCCCCCCCCCCCCCCCCCGAGGCCTGGGAATTCCGGGGGAGGGGAGACACTTTTCCTCCATCACATTCACATGGACCTCACTGGAAACCAAGCCTTAGGTCAGCCGGGTGGGTAACCATGGCAAACGGATTCTGTCCCAGCTCACCCTGAAGAGATGCAGAAAGCATTGTGAGCGCATGTGTACATAAACTTACTAGACTGAACTCTTAAAACAGGTTATTTTTAGCCTGAGGTTCCATGCTTCAGCATCTTGCTCACTCACACGGATCCGGTGCGGTCATAAATTAAGTAATAATTAACTCTTGCCTCTGGTTACTCACTTTAGCACATGAAACTGGGCTCATTGTGTTCTTAGTAGACTTGGGTGACCTTATGAAAGAGGAAATGAACCCAAAATTGTAGAAGAGCTGGTTAGGCTCTGCTGCCTTTTTATATTTATATGTTTTTTTTTATATTGAATATATTATTACACAAGAATATTCAAAACATCTCTGAGTAGCACTGTATTCTTGTACTAGACAAACAGCCAGGCTGGGATAGTAAACACGTTTGGGTGGTATTAAGAAATTAAGCCTGCTCGCATTGTGATATTATTTTCAAAGCAATTAAAGCAGATTCTCATTACCGTAATGCAAAAATATCAATACTGTAGTGGAAAATAACATGAATGTAATTTGTAAAAATGGTTAAATATGAAGTATTTACGCATATCCAGATTAAAATTTGTTTAAAATACTGAAAAATCTTGGACAAACTACGGTAATGTGAAAAACTTCCTAAATTGCTGTGAAAATAATGTCAAAAATAAAGAAGAAATTAGATTTTGCATTAAGAAAATGAAGCCTGGTTTTAGATTGTTTGCTTTGTGACATTATTTTCAGAGCAATTAAAGCTCATTTCCCCCCTAAATTCTCATTACCGTAATGCAAACATGCAATTGCCATAATGGAAAAGAACAGGAAAATATTTCTTATGTAATTTGTACACACATGCAGATTTTATTTTAAAGAATGTAAAATAAATACTTAATCTTTGACAAATTACAGTAATGAGGAAAACACCCTTAATTTTCCCGAAAATGATGTCACAATGTAAAAAAAAATTATACTTCGGATAAAGAGCCTGGTTTTAGATTGTTTGCATTGTGGAATTATTTTTTAGGGCCATTAAAGCACATTTATCCCCCAAATTTGGATTACTGTAATGCAAAAAGTCATTACCATAATGAAAAAAATAAAATAATATATTATTTAAAATTTAAAAAGGAAAATATGGTAATGAGGAAAAATGTTCTTAGACAATGAAGGATGTTTTTAGAATGTTTGCATTTAATTGCAAGGCAATTAAAGCTGATTTTACTCACACATTTCATTACTCTAGTGCAAAAAAAAGTGGTTAACACAGTAGAAAAACAAATGTGTATGCAGATTTAAAGCCTGGACAAATCATGGTAATGGTAAAAAAAACAAAAAAAAATTGTCAAGAAAATGTCACAATGCAAAATAGGCTTCATTTTCTTTCTACTAAATTTGTCACTCAACTGTATGATAATGTACCGTTTACAATGTGAATGACATTTGCTTAGTTATTAAACTGCTAAAGCTGTGGATTCCTTCATGGTTTCATACCAAACTTTCAATAAAGTGTATGAAAACGACAAACTTCTTAAATGTTGTTGTTGCCGTACTTGTAGCCTTGATTATTTTCTATTGTTGTATGTACACTTGTGAAGTATATTGTATTTTAAAGTAGATTTTGCACATTGTGTCCTTCTCACTGTTGAACGGTCAACTGCACTCATAAGGGTGTTTTTCTTCAACGTCATTAGTCTGTGTTGCCTGAAGCCAAGGCAAGCAGCACAGATAGAGACATGTTACCAGCTAAACGCTGCGTTATTGTGAAATGTTTGTCGTAAAATGTCTTAATTTGTGTACGCATTTTTGATATCACTGATTCAGTTTTTTTGGACATTTAATGCCAAATATTATTGTTTCTTACTTCTGTCAGTCATACAGTAGGGTGTATTAAAGACTTTTTAATAAAACCTCTTTGGAAATGCTAAACGTGTGTTCTATTGTTTTGTAGTGTGAGGATTGGATTAGTGGATTAGCGTGACTAGGATCCGCTGAGGGACAAGGAATGTCTCGCACCTTTCATAACTTGCTAGATACGCTGGAATTTTGAAATTGTCGGTCACACCCAGCCGTTTCAACCACAGCGATTTCAAAAACTGGAGTGTAAAGTTCAATTTTTATGCACCATCTTTACAACTTCATGTTAGCTCAGGGACGGTCTTCTTCAGAATCAAGGGTGTGTGTGCATGTCACAGCACTAGCCTCATTCCGCTCATTCCCGGGCAGGTGTTATTAGTGGAAATGCCAACGAATGGCACTGAGACTCCAGACTGCATTCCTTTGCCCAGATTGTAGGGAAGAGATCCATCCGTTGAAACAGAGACATAAATTAAGCCAAACTACCATTTATCGCAGTAGAGAACATCTATCTCAAAATGTGAAATTTCTTTCAAATGAACTTTGGAACTGACCAGATGTTCAGGATTCATCCAGAGGCAAAACCCACGTCTGATGGTTGTAGGACCACTAAATAAACAATAAGTAACTGCAATCCAAGATATAGGTGAGGTCAGGACAGATTGGGAGACATCACTTACTCACCAATAGATCCTCTGCAGTGAATGGGTGCCGTCAGAATGAGAGCCCAAACAGCTGATAAAAACATCACAATAATCCTTTTGTCCTGTTTTTGCCTGTAAATGGTACTCTCCTGATTCAGTCAAGACAACTTTTTCATTGGATGAAGTAATATTATGGATAAAGGACTTCATGTCTTGATGGATTTCTTTATTACAAACATGCACCTTTTTGCTTCACAAGATGTTAATTGAAGGAGTGGACTTCTTATCAGCTTTGTGGACTCTCATTCTGGCGGCACCCATTCACTACAGTGGATTTATTGGTGAGCAAGTGATGTAATACTAAATTTATCCTAATCCATTTTGCTGAAGAAACAAACTTATCTACATCTTGGGTGGCCTGAGTGTGAGTATATTTCCAGCAGAGTTTTACTTTTGGTTGAACTATTCCTTAGAAATATCAACGTTCCTATTACATCTCAAGCAATTCAGTAATTTCCAAACCAAATCCATCGCTGAGCTCCAGGAGACTGGTTGAAAAATACATTGATACAGAAAGTAAGAGCTGGCTTGATGCCCGCCAGACACTCTTGAATAAGTTATGCATGTGGAGGTCAAAAGCCACGGCTCCATGCACTAATAGAGCCGATCAGAGATGCCAGATGGGAGAAATCCCTAAAAGCAGCTGGGCACGATCCCATGGGGAAGAAAACTGGATTTTCCAGACAGATGTCTTTGTAAAAATGATTTTGCAACTACTGAAGCCTTTGAGATAGCGTGATAGATAGCAATTTCAACTGGACTAGGAAAGTTCACTGAAGATAAGTTTGAAGTTTACTGAGATAACTGTAATACTTTTACATTAAACAGAACGGAAAAATGTCTTCGCTGTTCATTCTCCGTTTTAATAAAAAAATAGGTTGTGCAATATCATATATTGCATTGCTGGCCTTGGTGTACTCGAACATTGGAAAAAGGCGGCAAAAAATAAACTTCATTCATCAACAGCACAGTATTCCCGCTGAGCACGTCGACGTGCTTCAGGTGTGAGCGCAGATGGGAAGCAGCATCCGAATGAATGCAGCCAAACACAAAAAAGGCACGGGGATCGAGACATCTTCCTTTCAAAGGGATCCTGGCAGGATGTGTGCGGGCGCTAGCATGTTTTTGTGAGACTCCTCAAAAGCTCCATTGTCATGCAAAATGAAAAACCGCCCAATTCAAAAAGATTCCGCCAGCGACGCAATTAATGCGCTGCGCATAAATAGACATTTGAAACTTGGCAGAAGACAAAAGGACTAGCCAGCGCGGTCTGGAAAGGAAGGACCGCCACAGCGTGGACAGAAAGGAGGGGGCGGTTGGTGTAGCTAGCTTCAGTGAGTGTAGTTGGTTAACGCTTGTCGTAACCCTGAGAAGAAAGGGCGCATTTGGGTGGAACGGACACTAAGGGGTCGAAACCCCCCTTCACCTAAATACTGGCGTGTGTCTGCCAGGCGGATGCATGCAGCTGGGGGGCCTCCAGGAACACAAAAATCCTGCATTAGGGGACAATCAGGCTTCCAATGGCTGCCCCCCATGGGGATCTTACCTCGAGGGTTTGGGCCAGAAGCGTCCTTTCCAACTGTCTGCCTCCTCAGAAGCTGTAAATCAATGCACCAACGCAAATGTTATTTTGCACCCACCAGGAACCTCCGGCAAAGCACATCTTGTTTCTTACTCTCAGAAAAAAATGAAACCCCTTAGGCTCTCTTTATGCTGAGGTTTATTGCCCAACCAGTGCAGCAACTTCCATTCCTTAAGAAAGGCAAGAAATGTGTTGTTGTCGACACTGGCAGACAAGTCAAAGCAACAGGTTGGTAAAATGTGGCCACAAGCAGACGCAATTTAGGCCTTCTTTGACCACAGGCAGCTCAGAGTGCTGATGTCTAGGTGTGTCTGTGGTGTCTGGGCACAGGTACTTTCCTTCAGTCAGGTCGTGATGTGATATGTCAGGAACGTTAATGGTTTTAGTGGTTCCTCAAAGTCCTGTGGTGTAACTGGGGGGAGCCTCTACACCAGGGTTTCTCAAATCAAACCCTGGAGGTCCAATGCATTGCAGAGTTTAGCTCTAAGCCTAATCAAACACACCTGAGCATGCTAATCAGTGTCTTAAGGATCGTTAGAAAATAACAGGTAGGTGAGTTTTGTCAGGGTTGGAGCTAAATTCTGTAGAGCATTGGACCTCCAGGGTAAGATTTGAGAAACCCTGCTCTACACTATGGCATAAACGGCATTTAGACAGACCTCATGGTGTGTTGAGCAATTCTGCGATGATATATGAAAATGATTACCTTGATTAAAATGCATTGCATAACTTTAAACACAGCCATTTCTTGCTATGGCATCCAGGGAGCAATTTGGGGTTTGGTGCCTTGCTCTAGGGCACCTCAGTGGGTGTTGAAGGTGGAGGAGAGCACTGGTCATTCATTAGGGTGTATGTGCCATTTTTCTCTGACGTGGTCTGGCAAGGATTTCTACATTGCTTTGATTCAAAGTACCTTTTAGAGTATTTGGAAAACATAAGGAACTGACGTTATGCACCAATCGGTTTGCACACTCAAAAAAAGCCAAAATCTAGATATTTTAGGCAATAGCTACAGAAATCCTGGCCAGGATGCGCCCATAAAAAATGGCACGTATCGTAACCTTACATTCACTCCCCCCACTTATAATTCCAGCCGATACTGAGACACAAACCCCCAGCCTTTGGGTTACAAGTCTTACTCTTAACATTAGGCCATAACTACCTCCAACTGTATGTTTGTCAGTACAAACCCTGATGCTTTTCCTGAAAAGCAAGAAGCTTTTAAAGGAACAGTTTACCATTTTTGAAAATAGGCTCATTTTCCATCTCCCCTAGAGTTGAGTTTTACCGTTTTTGAATGCATTCAGCCAATTTTCAGGTCTGGCGATAGCACTTTTAGCTGTAGCTTAGCATAGAACATTAAATCTGATTAGACCATTAGCATCTAGCATCTGCATCATTAGCTCAAAAGTGGCCAAAGAGTTTCTGTATTTTTCTTATTTAAAATTTGACTCTTCAAGAAGTTGTGATTTTCTAGGCTCTAAGTTCCTTGATTATTACGCTGGAATAAGAATAGTTGCTAGTTATATAGAAAATCACAACTTTTCATTTTCCGTCAGTCTTAGTAAAGAGTCAAGTTTTAAATAGGAAAAACACCTAAACTCTTTGGTCATTTTTGAGTGAGATGCCAGCGGTCTAATCAGATTCAATAAACTATGCTAAGCTGAATGGATTTGAAAACGGTAAGACTAAAACTGTTTAACTCTAGGGGAATTATGGATAGATAAATAGATAGATGTTAGCTTTAAATGCAGTACTCAGGCAGTCCTCTACAGTTTGTTGTAAAACAGTAAAAGAGAGCTGACCCAAGTTACCCAGAATTCCCAAAAAGGTTAATTGATGACGAGAACTCAGGGCAGGTAGCACAACTGACAGTCTTTAACACGCACCGCAGGTTCTCCTGTATAAATCTTCCCTCAGTAAAATGCGCATCACTCGACATTAAACACAATGAGGTGGGCGCCTCCATCTCTTTGTCTAGACACCATAAAAGAAGCCGGTTATTTGTGAAAACAATTATGCACAGAAATTTGAGTCTCTAAAATTGTGGCAAGAGACTACTGAGAGCGTTCCGACAGAAAGGGCCAGCAGAGAGGAACAGTGTTTTGCGGGAAGGGGGGAATGGTAATCACTGTTTACACAATGGAGTAATTACGCCGAACAGCAGGGGGTTGGTTGGGAGGGGCGGCGTGGACAGAAGCTTCGCTGACAGATCTAGCGGCGCTCTGATTAACAGTGAATGTTATTATGTGACGCCAAGCTTTGATGCTCAGCCTTGTGCGGTCGATGGCCTCAGGTTGAGGCGTAGCATAAAATTTAAAACACTTCTTGACTTGCAGTAGTCGACAGAAAGGATCTGAAAGGCTGCTGAATTTGAAATTGAAGATGTTTCTTGACTTGCAGAAGGTGGAACTTAATGATAATTGTGTAACAGAAGAATGTCGATATTTGTAATAGTTTGCGATAATGCGAAGATAAGTGGGAAGTGAGTTCTTCACCCCTTCGCTCAAATGGTGACAAAGATAGCGGCTTGACATGCCGCAGATCTTATTCACAAGCATTCCACGGACGCTTCACATGTTTGGATGCTTGAAATAGTTTCTCATCGCCATAATGCCTCTTGTTTGTTTGGGATGAGTGGGATTCGATGCTATTTCCTGGAGGATAGAAAAAACAAGATGGAATGAGAGTGAATCATATCGCTAGGATGGGACAAAGAGTCGTAATTGGACCATTGTGTGATTCAGACGGGGTGGGGCAGATGGTCTCTTCTCGAGCCTGCCCATCCCGATATGGGCCCAGTTGATAATTATGGGCCACTCAACTGAAAAGGCACTCGAAAAGTGACATCGGGGTGAATAATACAACAAAAGGAAGTGAGGCGTCTGTCTGCGCCCGTCTCTAGGGTATTGGGGTGTCAGTCTTTCGTACTCGCAAGGTTAATGAAGCAGCTGTGGGGAAGGACGTTCCTAGGCTTTTTGTGTGCAGCACCATATGATGCACATCTAACGTCATGTGGTTTCTTTCTGTTAAAAGCTCAATCATTTTCTGTAGCATTTAATGTTTTTTGTGTGTATCTTATTTATGTGCATGTGTGTAATTATATATAGGGTGAATTTAGGTTGAAATGGAAATGGGAAAAATGTCCCAATCAACCTGAATTCACCCTACACTTTGACACTTTTTGAGTTTTCTTATGCATAAACACAAACTTTTATTTTGAATGCCATTAATCGCGATTGAACATTTGACAGTACAAGAAAGAACACAAAGTTCCTAAGGGGAATGCAGTTGTTTTGTGAAAAAAAATGTAATGTTTTGTGAAAAAATTGTAACGTTTTGCGAATTAATGCAAAGTTTTTATTGGGAACTACATTTTTCAGGGAGAACACCAGAGTTTTGCAAGAGAATGTAAATGTGTTGCAACAATGCAAAGTTACTTAGGGCAATGCAATAGATTTGTGAAAGAACTAGTGCATCCAAAATTAACGTTTTTGTTTATGCATATGTAACAGAGGCCAGCGAGTAAGTGCTGTGCAGGTAAAACCTCACTCCCCCGACCTCAAAAAGAGGCGCTCTAGCGACTGATGCTCGAGGTCATGGCCTTTAGCCTCCTGGTTGGAGCGCCCGCCTCCCATGCCGGAGACCTGGGTTCGAGACCCGCTCGGAGCAAGAACGAGTCATGGTGGAAGCGGACCCAGGGGGGTTACACATAAGAAAACTCGACGGTTTTGTGAGCAAACACAAAAGTTCTTCAGGGAATGCAAGTTCTGTGAAAGAAGATTTTCTCACATTATGCAAAATAAAGTCAATTTTACAAAAATGTATATAAACAAAAGTTGTACTTCATGAACAATTCTTGTCAGACGCTTCATTTGCAAATGAGATAACATACTTTTCAACAGAATGCTAAAAAATTACAATGTGCACCCGCAGCCAATTAATCAAAACAAATAACTGAAAGATTTGCCACAGTAAAAATCCCCATGCAACCAAACAGGTCAGACGACAAATAAACTGCCAACAGCATTTAGTCACACAGGCCACTGACATTTATAGATCATTTGGCTTGGCAAGAATCTAAGACTCTTTTTTTTCAACAGTTATTTGGCACAAGAACTACAGCATACAAGCGTTTTTATCACAGATTGCCATCCACACACACAATCCCAAATAAAGACTTTCTGGCCTGTAACTAAATACACATAGATTTAACTATGACAGCAGATTCTTCGCAGGCCACTTTACTGGATTACACCTCGACAAACTTATGAATAAACTCTGTGTGTGTTGCGGCGTACTATCAGTCAGCAGTAACCTTATCTTCGTGGCCATATTTCGTTTTTTTTTCATGATGATAAACAAAGAACAATAACTTCATTCATCACTGCTGTACAATTATATTGGTCACTGTACAACAGGTGTTTTTAAACACTACAAAGCATTACCGAAAAGCAATAAAGACAAACTCATTAAAGTTGTTTCCATGGACACCGAAAACCCCCCAAAACGGATTTATTTTTATTGCTCAGGAAGTTATATGGCTTGCATGGGACATGATCGCTGGTGCAGACATTGCAGAGCTGTTATGTAACTGAAAGAGAGGGATATTTTAGACACTATCATGCTTGTAAAAGTGTTAGCCTTGCAGCTTGTCTACTAAGTTAACACATCAACACTGAGAATAAGTTCTGCAGGAAGTTCTTACGTTATTAAGGGAAAATAAATAAATGAATTACGATAAAAACTTGCAATGTATTTTTTATTCTATACTGAAATAAAAAACTTAATTATTACATGTAAACTCAAAAGTTTTATTCTCAGAATTGCATGACATAAAATAATTGTTAGGTACAGATTTAAAATGGACAGAAAAATGATCCTTCTTTCTTTTCTTTTCTTTTTTTTATCCTGGGGTTGAATCCAATATCATCTTGCATAAGCCTTTCCTGCATGCTAAATATAGCGCAAGCTAAGATGTTGAATTAGGCAGCATAACTCTTATTAATCCGTTCTAGTTTTGATGTGTTAGCAGTTTGAATTAGGGATGGGCGATACCACACTTTTTTAATGCGATACGATACCGATACTTTTTGTCACAATTTTTTGTCACATCTTTATGCCGATACAGCATATTTCTTAAATGTACATGTGATGTTTCAAAATATATTAATGTTTAGGCATAAAGGATTCCACAGTGGGTGACGTCACAGTCCACCCAAGTCCATTTTTAGGACTTTTTACGCCAGGAGACGCGTTTCGCTGTATACGTATACACTTTTTATCGTATAGGCGTTTCGTCCACACAGATCCGGCGTTTTAGGAGACTGAAACCGCTATTTTTTGAAACCGGGTCCCAAAATCTGAATGGATAAATCTGAAAACGACACCCTTGCGGTTTCGTGTGTACAGCCAAACCGTATATTTTGCGAAACGATGATGTCATCACATCACGTGTCGGCTGCGTCACACACTTCTTCTTCTTGGTTCGTATACAGCGCGTAAGGTTATGCGCATGCTCAAAGTCTTCTTCTCCGTGTATAGTGTATCTCTATGGCAGAAT
>JAUCMS010000049.1:3136186-3157444 GCA_032357445.1 Enteromius radiatus
GTGCGTTTGATTAGGGTTGGAGCTAAAATTTGCAGGACAGCGGACCTCCAGGACCAGGATTGAGAAGCCCTGACCTATATGATGAAAGAATCACTCCCACGAGACGACTCGTGCTTCCCGAGTCACATTAAAGATTCGTTCAAGAACGACCCATCACTAGTACAAATAAACTTGGGCCAGTTACATTGTGTTAATCACATTAGTTTTAGTTTATTTCAGGTGATACAAAAAGTGACTCATATCTTGAAAAAATATGGTTAAAACTACATTATGCTCCGAAGAAAAAAAAAAACAAAACATTTTTGTCACATGGCATTGCTATGTCCTGTTTGGCCTCCTAGTTATTCTGAACATTCCATTTTTATATTTTGCATAAAAAATATTGTAGGTTTTTGAGTCCAAAAAATACGTTACACATTGCACTTGATTACCTACTGCTCATTCGTCGCACAGGAAACAGAAGATCAAGTTGGGCACATTGCATTGTGGGATACAGTTTTTTATACACAGATACAGTAAGGTTTGAATAAGAGTAAACACTCAGAGTCAGATTTTTTCCCCCCACATTTTATTACTAAAATGTCTCTAAAGGCAGCACTTTTAAGTGTTCACAATTTTTGCTATTTTTCTTCAGTAGAGTGAGTACAATGATGTGGTAGAAAAAAAAACTGGCTAAAAAAAAACTGGCTAAAAAAAAAACCGTAAGACACAAAACATCAGAAATATTAACACTTGAGGTCCCCCTTAAAGTTCGCTGGTATTGAAAAGTGGCTAGTGTAATTGAAAACATCATAGTTTTTAGACAATTTGACAACAATATTTGACAAGAAATCCTAATCACATAACATCGTACAATTACGTCGTACAATCACAGATACAAAGCAGCTAGTCACAATGAATGCCGGGCGGATCAAGTGACGATTTAAAGCGACATGATGTTGTTTTTTTTAAGCTCACAGTTGAACAAATCGAAGAAAACAAGTGTGCTGCAGCTAAAGGAGTGAGACAAACAGCATTTAGTCACTAACTTCATTATCAGGCCATCAATATCATTTACACGTCACTGAAAGAGAAAACCAATCTGCTACAGCAGGGATCCTCAAATCTGCCTCTGAACCTAATCAAACACGCCTAGGCATTGTCTTCAGGACCGTTAGAAAATCAAAGGTAAACTCTGCCGAGCAGTGGGCATCCAGGGCAAGATTTGAGGAACCCTGTGCTACAGCATGAAAAACATCCCTCACTCAAAATATAGCATGAATATAACATGAAAAATACTTCTTCCTTCAAGTGGAATACATGCAATATTATCCAAAAGCAAAAATGGGTTGTTTTTGAACTGAAAAACACTCAAAGACAGATTCATTTATCAAAAAAAAGTGCCTACAAAATTAAAAACAAACATACCCAAATGACCCATCAGTGGTCATATGACATAATTGCATAATATCTACATCTCGTCTATGTTAAATTGAAACTCTATGTACAACATATACATACAAGTCACCTGGAGGCAGGAAACGGACATCAGAGATAGGCTATATTCACAGCTCATAGGTTCAGAGTGGTTTAAATCCTAGTCTTTGGTGGCATTACTCTGAAATCCAAAGTATTACATCACACACACGCTGTTTGTGCGGTCAGCTTGAGAACAGAGGGAATGTTTGACAGCTTCAGAGGCTGCATTTAGACGTGGAATGAAATGAATGTGGGTCATAAGAAAGGAGGAAACGCAATGTGTTTAAAGGAAACGAGATTAAATCAAAGCTCTCCTCCTTGAATGTGAAAATAACTAGGATGGCTATGGAAACAAAGATAAGTTTGTTAAAAACAGTGTAAATATCTACCACAAGATTTCAATATATTTGGCACTAATTTGAAACGGATCTGTGTACATTCATTTTATTTGACCCCAAATAAAAATCTAATTTTCTTCCAAAAGAAAATATTATTTTTTTATTATTAAACCTTTCCTCCTAAAAGTTCTCAATATCGTAATGCAAAAAAACAACGACAAAATCTAATCATTACTGCAATACAGTAACAAATTGTTCAGACGCAGCTATTTCTGTTCATTTTATTAAAAATAAATTAAAAACACTAAAACACCAAAGCATAAAAATTTTTCTTTGCAGCACGTCGTTGAAAACTTTAGGAGAAAATGACATTGAAATGACAACATAACACAAAAATTGTAGATCAACTCATTTTGTAATTTCTTTTGGACAGGGGTCGGGGATTTCAGGGTAAATAACAATTTGTACATTCTTTAATAGTTTAAATTGTAAGTCATTTCTTAAATGGACTTTTTAATCATTTGGAAAGGTGAAAACATGGTTCATTTCCCACTTTGTATCCTTTCTATTTGAGTAATCTCAAAATACTCAGATCAACCCCATTTAAAAGATCTACTCACACATAAACTAAAAACAGAATAATGGTTAATTAAATCTTGGATTCTCTTCACGTCTGCTGCTTAATTTGTTTTGTGAACACTTGAACATCTCTAAAAAGATGAATAAAAATGACCACTGAAACGGAGTTTAAAATCCAGCAAAGCTTGCACAGTGTGCTGCGGTCAAAACTGACTTCGATTTCAAAATCTCATCGCATGTCGATCCCATACGCAATAATGTTCCAGAGTGACCTGAAAACGAATCCGAACTAAGCCAACAGAAAACAGTCGTCCCAAATAGAGTCTGAAATGAAATGGGACACTGCCGCTGTGCAAAAACTGCTCACCTCAACAAAAAAAGCAACCTAAAAACATCCGTCCTTCATTTCACTCGTGCTACAGAAAAGTCCTTCATCTGAAGCCGTTCGTCAAAGTCTTTGGGTTTTCTGGACAAACACTAAGCCTTTTTTCATATGAACTAAAACGTCTTTGTTGTAATTTACAGGCTTGTTAGTTGTTAAGACTAGGAGGATTAAAACGTGTTCCTTAAGTAAAATAAGTCTTTGCATCCCATCAGATGACTCAGAAATAGATGACGTCTTCCTTGGCGGCTTCGTCGCTAACAGTGTACGAGAGGGTGGGCTGGGTGGTCTGGTTGTGGGTTTTGAGAACGGTGGGCGCGATGCTAGATGGGGCGTCCGTATGAGCGTCTGGAGGGCTGAGGGAATCTGCAGGGCGAGCAAACCAAACAACAGGCCTGTCAGCTGGGCCTAATCACTGTTTACACAGCGGGATACGGCTCGTTCAGGCTCGGCTGGGAATGTCGGGTGCGGTTGTTTGTCTTACCTGAGTGCGAATGTTGAGGTTGGTGGGGGCTGACGGGCCGGCGCGCTTTGTGACCTCCGTCCGAATCCCTCGATGACAGCTTGATGGGCAGCATCTGCTTGATGTCAGCAGAAGCTACGGAAAAAGTGAAGATGGATTTAGGAGGGGGCAAATTCGCTCCCGAGGAACGTCTTTCGTTGGTTGCAAACAGAGCAGTACTAACCCAAGCTGTCGGCACGGTGCGAACTCTTGCCCTTCCCGCTCTTCTCCTTGCCTTTGCTGAGGGCGGCCAGTTTGGTGGGTATCTGCTGCTGGACGCCGCCCTGCTTGTGCAGCTGGTTTGTGGTGCTGATGAGATGGATGGGAACCTCTGCCTTGGCCGATAGGGTGCCGCAGGAGCTCTCGCGACGCGAGTGGACTTCGGGACGCTCTGCGTAGTCGGCGGGGGACACGGAGAGAGAGGCCCGCAGGTGCGACTTTTGAGGAAATGTCTGGTCTCCTGCTCCGCCAAACAGCAGCTCACCGTTGAAGCTGGAGGAACTGGAAAGCTAAAACACAGAGCGAAACCAAATATTAGCGCCACAATTTTTGCGTGAAATGTGCGTACGGACAAATCGTGACTCATCAAGAACTTTCGTTTTCGAAAAAATTCAAGAGGAGATTGACCAACACGTACACATTAATCATGCACGCCCGGGGCTGTATAAACACGTATAAGGAATCCTACATATAATTATACGTGTTATTTACAGGGAAAAGAGAGAGCACGTCTTTAGAGCTCACAGACGTGTTTGCTGAGACAAACATAAATGGCACAATTTTCTGGCTTCCACTTCAAAACCTCACGTTCATTATCGTTAAAGTTCTTTTTCTTTTGTTTCGGTGCCATAATTGTCTTGCTTTGGACGAGTGCCGCTTTGCGGAAAGCCCTTATATGGAGCTGGTTTGGGCGTGTTTTATGCAAATGACTTCAAATTCACTAACAGAAGAACGACTTTAAGAAGTCATGCTCATGTGCGTATGCATGTTTTGTGAATTAGGCGGAATTTTGTATAAATATGAAAAACGTACCTACCAAGACTAAGTTGCGTAAATTTGACAATGGATTAATGAACAATTGAGTTGAACGGACAATAGCGTATATAGTTGCGCTCAATTCAATTGTTCGCAGATTTACGAAAAAACTGAAATGAATGCAACAATTCATGCAAAAGTAGATTTACGAACAACTGCCTGCAATTAATTACAAAACGCATTTGCAAACATTTACCTTAAATACCAACAATACAACGTACACAGAACGGTTTACGCAAGAACTGCTTTGCGAACGTGAAACATGACAATATACAGAATAGTAGATTTACAAAAAACTGAATAAAATGCAACACTTTACATATTAATGGCTTTATTAACAAAGAAATTGAATGCAATAATTTACGCAAGACTGGACTAACAAACGACTAAGTTGGACTTGGAATTTCAGCAAAAATGGATTTGATAGTTGGACTAAATGACGTCACTTGTGCAAGAACATGTAATTTAGCAAATCTAAGAAGAAAGGAATTGAGCGCGACAATGATTTAACCAGTAATAGCTTTACAAATGTTGAACCGCATGTAACAGTTTACACAAGAGTGGACGACAACAGAATCAAATGTGACAAATTATAAAAGACCAGCTTCCTGAACCATTTATGCTTATTGAATTTTTGCCAAGAATCTTGAAACTTCCTTCTGTGAGACATCTCAATCCTACAGGAAACCGTTTTCACATAATTTGTTGCACTGACCTCAATAGCGCAATTCATGTTAAATAGATTTATTAATGACTACTCAACTACATAGACAATACTGTTGCAATAAATCATTCGTCTTGATCTGCCATCCATGTCCTTCTTCATTACTTTTAATGAATGCACCTATTAAAGACGTAAACCCTAAACTACATACAGCATTATGGGCCAAAAAATATGACGAGATGTGCATTCTGCATTTCAATTGAATTTTTTTTAAACTCAGCTTCTGAAGATCAACTTCCATTTTTGAGCATGACATACAGGAAATACCAAGCTAATGTGCTGCGTAGGAAATCCAGAAGAGTTTGGGATTTACAGGACGAAGCTAAATTTAAAACACATGTGGCTTTGCGTGCAGAACAAAGACGTTTGATGCGCTCTTGAGCACACTTTGTCAACACAGGCATAAAGTGTAACACAAATTGAAGACAGCTCCACATGAAAAGACAAAGTTCGGCATGGGGTAAAGATTATTAATGCACATCAGCAGCTAACAGTTAGCGAGCAGCCTCCCTCACAAAACTTTCCATCCAAAGAACACGCTGTATACAGAGGGAAAGTCCACCTGGTGCAAGCAAGTCTTGCTCAAGGGCCCAAGGGTGATTATGCAATTTTTTGGGATGCATTTAGGAGTGAACCTTATGAAAATGTACGCAAAGGTTCAAATAATTAACTGTGAAGTTACCAACACCCTTAGTGTGAAAATGGCCAATCTTCTCCACGCCTCAAAGACGTAATTGAAACTAGCGCCACCCTCCTCAAACTGTACATTACGCTTCTGCAAGTCATAATTACACCCTCCAATTTCCATAATTAAAAAAAAAAAGTGGTTAAGCAGAACATGTAAACACTGGGAGGTGTTCTTCTGAAGCTTTCTCACTTTTTCAACTTGAGTTGGTGCTGCGGGCAATGCCTGGTTGAGCTGCACTACAGAAGACAGAGAAGAGCTACTTTAGTAGCACATTGTTGCCATGTCGTAGAAATGCCTTCCTTTGCGTTTGCAAAGGTTCTGCACGTGTTCATAATTATTCACATGGGGTCTCAATCAGCTCCCTAGCTCCTAAATCCATCTCTCACATAGTAGTCACTGGTAAGCATCCTAGCTCTCTGCACATCTGGACAGTGTTTAGTCAATTTCCAGTGGCAAGATTATGTACAACGTCAATGGACGGCATTGTAGAACGTCACGACTTGTATTAATCATCAATAGACAGGACCGATTGATTTCTTACTCTGTTTAAACATGTTGTTCTGTTACATGTCCTTAAAACATTTGAGCCAAATCTTAATTATAAACGCTAACTAGATGTGTTTACTAGTGATGGGTTTATGCTGAAATTGTCATTTCGAATCATCTATCGCATTTATCGAGTTGGCTCATGCGATTTATGTTTTGCACATCAGAAATGTGATGCAAATTTCAGTAGTTTTGGTGATGCATTGTGGGATTTTTCACTGAGCGAACGTTCCAGTGCACTAGAAGGATTGCACCCAGGGTTTGAATCAGACTTAAATCGGTATGCCAAAATTTGTTCATATTTAAAGCTGAGCAATTATGGTAATTGGCATTACATTTCCGGAAAACTCAATCTAAGCAGTTCACCAACCACAACACACAGGACCAAGCTAACCAATCAGAGCACATTTTCGTATATTAAGAAGGAAGGGTTTCACAGAAACAGTAACTGAACAGGATGTTTGAGGCAAAATGAGAAGAGAGGTGCTGCAATAACGTAACCTACAATAGTACACCCCAAAAACCAATTCAAAATTTTGTAAATGGGCATAACTCCAAGACTTGGAGGGCTTCAAGAAAATGTTTGGGAACTACTGATATAGATCAGAGTTTCCCAACACGGTTTCTCAAACTCCTCCACACCTCAAAGCAGATGTAATGGAAACTAGAGCCACACTTCTGAATCTGTTCATTATGCTGTTTTAAGTCGTAACTGCACCCTCTAATTTCCATCATTCTACCAAAAATGTTAAAGAGAACATTCAAACATTGGGAGATGTTCTTCTGGGATCCTCAGTCATCAGCAGTGTTTCCCAACACACACAGGTTCAGACACAACTGAATCAGCTCAATCAGCAGACTCCAACACCTGAAATGGATTGGTCAGATAAGGACGACGTCCAAAATCTGAAGTGTTCGGAACAGGATTGGGTAACACTGATCTAGAGGTTGGAAATGGGTGAACTTCCCCAACTGGCCCGGGACGACATCATCTTGAACCATCACACAGCGTGGCCTTTGTACTTTTCCTAAACACTGGGATCCCAGCACAGATGCTCCATTGTTTCCAATCCTTAAGGTGCCTTCAGTAAATATAAGGTTTGCAGAGCGTAAAAATGCGAGGGGTGTGCACGATTTTCGGCACAAAGGCTTGACTGACATCACATAAACAATTAAGATTGGCCGAATTCCAGCGCTGGTATTAATGAAAGGTTGCTGGCAGGTAATTATACGTTGCGGTTTTCCCAACTCGAGGCTTCCCTGGATACTTTGCGCAAATATACATTTGCTTTGCACGGGCTGGTCGGAAGGGCTCCCTGCTGAAAATGTGGCTCTTAAATCATGGTGCTAAATACCTGTTTCTAAAGGGTTGTTTTGGGTGTTTTTACCTCACGACGAAGCAGCACAAATACAGACTCCATGGAAACAGGAATGTGGAATATAAATCTTTCAAAGGTAAAATATACTCGGCCATAAAAAGTTGCCTTCTTTAGGACTAGAGGTCAAATTTGAGCGTATATGAACGAGGGAGAGAGAGACACATGAAAGACCAAAATTTGAAGTGATCTTAAGAGCTGAGCCATGGTTTAACATACGGAAGTGACTAAGGCAGCAACAAAAGAACAGGTCAAATGACCTCCAATATATCTGTCATTAAAGCAGACAGCGTGATGGATAATAAAACAATACAGCGCATAATAAAACTAGTTGAGCAAAAGGTGGAAATGCTTAACAATGACAAACGACCCAATTAGGAAATGGTAACCGGCAAATAACGTACGTCCATGTTGTTAGTCTGATCCTTTCTCTCAACTAGCATTTGTTTTTAGGTCATAACGAATTCACTTCATTTGAAGCTAGAACTTGCTAAAGCATATGCTTTTGTTTATGGCATATATTTGAATAAGGTCTGTAGCCTGGCACCACAGGCAGACGGTTACTATGTACTGATAGCCGCACTAACCTGAGATAAGCCGAGATCACAGGAAATCTGACAAGGCCGGGCATGACCGGACATGCCTCCGTGACCTCAAATACACACAATGAACAACAAAGCTGTGGCAACTTACTGCCAGGGTGCTGTTTGTGTTGGTATAACATTTGAGAATGCTATATACAAACGTTAAAAATCATGTGATTCTTAGCCCACTTTACTAAGGAATGATGGATTAGGATGGTCAACAAGTCGGCTTTTTGATTGAGCTTGAATAGTGAGCTTATCTAGATTTATGATTTTAGTGCTGGTGACAAAGGGAATTAATTAAAGACGTACCGTCTAGGCGAGGGTGTTTATCGTGCTAAAATGTGTAACAGTATCTAAGTACACAAATTAATTTCCGGTACTACCGCCGTTCACCCAGGGCTTCTGTAACAAATTCACAGACTAGACAATTAATGTCAGAATCAAAAAACTGTAAATATTTGTTCATCTAAACATGCAGAAAGACATGCACCTGGTGCTATCAGTGTTTAAAAAAAATACAGGAAAAATGGTAAAAAAAAAAAAAAAAAAAAAAATCAGTAATGTTTCAATGTTCAAAATGCATTCTTTTAGGGTTTGGACAACATACTTAAACATTTCCTAATTTTTACTTTAAAGTAGCATTAAATTGTAAAATTTCTAAATTTTTAAAATATAATTTTTTAAATAGAAGTACTAATAATTATATGTATTTATTGGTTATATTTGATAGATAATCTGTGCAGCCCTACACTGAAAACGTTTACATTTTTTAAATGGCATTTTAAATAGTAATCAATCACACAATAACAGAAAAATCACAATTAGACTTCAAATATTAGTATTATTATTCTACAGTAATATCACTTCTTTTGCTTTAATGTTAAATATTATGGGTTTTTTTCCTCAATATTTTTACTTGCAAGTTTATAAATATATATTATTATATCAAATATATAAGTTAATATATATAATTATTATTATTATTTTTTTATATATAAATAAATTTACATAATCAATAAATAATATATATATATATATATATATATATATATATATATTTGCGCTCGTGAAATTACTGGTATTTGCGGCACTATTTAAGACCCAAAAAAGTATTTCTTAAGGCAGGCAGTAATTTTCACTGCTCTTGGTAGATTGCGCTGGTCATTATGGAAATGATCTGGTTACACCTGTGTTTTTCATCATGCATATTGTTAGTAAATCACATGCCGAATTTCCCAGCAGTGCAAACACACACCCGTCTGTAGCTGCTTGATTTAGCACTGTAAACTTAAAATGTGCATTCCTCCTTAATACTATAAAATGACTAACACTGATGCTGATTGATCCCGGCTTGATTGCATTTCTCTTGGTCATTGCCTATTAAATGGCTAACGTCATGGCATTACAACCATTAGGAAGGTTCCCCGTTTCTGTTCGCTCCACACGCACATTTGAACGAAGCCTGAAAGACGCCTTGTCCGGCTCCTCAGACGTCCTTTTCTGAGCAATCTGTCAAAATAAGAGGGTTAGTCATCAAGTACGCGCACGCGAATAGACAGACAGGCCACTGCGCTCAAATCAGTTTAACGTGATTGAAGGAAAGCGCAAAACCCCCTGAGTTTGATGAAAAACAGATGACGGAGCCAGTCCAACAAGCATAAAATGATAAATGCATGTTTATATTTTATTTCTTTTGTCATGATTTTAGTGCGTTGTGATCTCTAGGATGGTTTCAGTACCGCTGAGGGCTAGAAATCGCACAGTATGTGGCTTTTGTTATCCGCTGTTTACACAGAGACTGGCTCTTTTTTGTTAAGACTGTTCAAACAACACTTGTCCGAGCGTCTGTTTTTTTTCCCAGAGAGCTAGCTGGGTAATCTGGCAGACTCATCGGCAAACAGGTAGGGCAGGGTGGCAGGTAGATTAGCAAAGCCACTGCTATGTAACCTCACAGTGCCACATTGTTCCCTCTGATTGTACTGGTACAGCGCAGCTGAAAAGAGAGCGTGGGAAAGACAGATGCTCTCAGCTGGCACACCTATATCTAGCCATTTTAATAACATGTGGCACTAAAAAGGGAGCACAGAGGTGACATCATGCTAATGTCATGCACGCCATTTCCTTGAATAGCTGGGTGATTTATCAAACATTAATGAGTTAAGTTGGACTTCTACAATCATTGTTGGCGAAAATTCAGAAGTTTTTCTTAAAAACATTAATGCAAATAAACAAATAAAAAAAAACGTTCCAACTTTTCAGGAATTTGGGTCGTGAAATGTAAACCGAGATAAACATTAAATATTGTTAAGAGGCAATAAATCGTTTTTTTCAAAGAGTCCTGAAAAATAATTTCCACAAAAACATGGCCTCACACATTTTCCACATCTATAATAATAATAATAAAAAAATCAGCATATTAGACTGATTTCTAAAGGATCACGTGACACTGAGTGATGACGCTGATAATACAGCTTTGCATCACACAAATAAATTGCATTTTAAAATGTATTCAAGTAGAAAATGTACTTTAAATTGTAATAATATTTGACAACAACAATTCAATGTGTTAATGAAGTGAACTTTGTTTGTAAATTTGTGAATTTTAGTCTAGTTAAATACTTGTATTTAATAATACAAGTCATAGTAATAGTAATACTGTTATTATTGATTATTTGGCCATCCAAGAGAACTAAGATTCATGTGTTTACACTGTAATGAAGCAACAACAGTCAGGTGGCATCTCACCTGTGCAACTTCCTGTGTGTACAGAGTTGCATTTGGCACCGTGTGGTGCTTTTTCAACTTCCTCTGTTGCTCCAGACGCTCTCTCTCTTTCTCGACGGTACGGGTGGACTCTCTCAGCCTCTCCAGGTCTTGCTGGTAGGTCTGTCTTTGCCTCTCAAGCTCCTGCCTCTCCTCGGCCAAGCGCAGCTCCAGCCGCCAACACTCCTCTTCACGCTCCTTCAGGCGCTGTTCGGCCGCCTCGGCCTGCCGCCGCTGCTTCTCCCGCTCCCGTTCCCAGCGGGCCTGCTCCTGCCGATGCTGGCTCTGCAGCCGCTGGAAGTTGGCCAGCTCCTCACGGTGCTTCTCCAGGTTACGCTGTTTCTCCTGCTCCAGCAGCCCGTCTGTGCCACGGTTCCGGCTACCGGGACGGTCCCGCTCGGCGGTGAGGAGAGAGGCCCGCTGGAGCTCGATGTGGCTGTCCTGCTGAGAGATTATGGCCTGAGGGGGAAGGAGACAGGAAGGATAGTTGTTGAGAGCTTGCTGGTAACTAAGGCTTAGTCTAGTGCTTCAGCTGCCTTTGCTCAAACATGGTTTGTGTACTGTATTGCAAGGAGCTTTGGTAAGAAAGTGGCTGGTAAGAATGTAAATTTAATGCAACGCAAACAGAACGAAAGCCCCCAAAAAGCAAGCAACTTAAAGGACAACCGACAGAAAGAGAAAGAGAAAGGAGGACACAAAAAGAAGGAATGAGAGGTCAGAAGAGCAAACAAAAGTGTGAATGAAGAAAATGACAAAATAAAGAAAGAATTAAACCTTAAGAATGGAACAAAAACAAATTAAAAAGGACAGCTAAAAGGACAGAAAGAAAAAACAAGACACAAAAAGAAAGAAGAGACTGTCAACAAACAAAAACAAAACAACAACAATAGAAAAAAAGAACAATGACAAACAAAAAGACAAGAAACAAAAACGAAAGAACAACTGAAAGAAAAAAATTGCAATAAAAGAAAAAAGGCCAAAGAATGGACTGTCATCAAAACAAACATCTTAAAAAGATGCGAAAAACAAAACAAAAAGAGTATATAAGATAAAAAACAAATGAACATACAAAATGGAAAACTGATATATATATAAAAAAATGATATATATATATATATATATATATATATATATATATATATAGATATATATAAATGAAACAACAACAAAAAGAAACAAAATCTAAATAGAAAACATCAAAATAGCTAAATAAAAAGAACAAAAATGTAACAAACAAAAATGAAAGTAAAAAGTATAAACGAAAGAAAGGGTAAAAGAAAAAAACTAAATGAAAGAACAAAGATTAAAACACAAACTAACTGACTGAAGACTGAGGTTCATGTAAATGTAAAATGTTTTGCGACCATTCATTTTTGGTTTTTGAAATACGAAATTATATTCCTTTTCTTCTTTAATGGTTCAAACACTGATAAACAGCATTAGCAGACACAAACTCATTTTCATCATTATATATATATATATATAAAAAAAAAAATGACATAAAGCCTGATTTTTAATTTACATAAACACAAAACTGAATTCTTATACAGACACTATAAGCTCTCTCGTGCTACAGACATGGCCATCTCAAGTTTCACGTCTAAAAACAAGTACAGTACGAGATACTCATTAAATATTTCTTTGCAATTGACTCTATCCAGGGCAGGTGTAACGCAGGTGCCAGAGGGCATGAAACGAAAGCAAGAGAACGTCAGTTGAAGTTGTAGAAATAGGATACTGGCAAAACATACAGTGGGGCGAAAAAGTATTTAGTCAGCCACCAGCTGTGCAGGTTCTCCCACTTTAAAAGACGACATAGGCCTGTAATTTTCATCATAGGTATACCTTAACTATGAGACAAAATGAGAAAAAAAATCCAGAAAATCACATTGTAGTATTTTTTATTAATTAATTGGTAAATTCCTCGGTAAAGTAAGTATTTGGTCACCTACAAACAAGCAAGATTTCTTTCTCTCACAGACTTTAAGAGGCTCTTCTGTCCTCCACTCGTTACCTGTATTAATGGCATCTGTTTCAACTCATTATCAGTATAAAAGACACCTGTCCACCACCTCAAACAGTCACACTCCAGACTCCACTATGGCCAATGACACCAGAAACTAAATTATAGACCTGCCCCAGGCTGGGAAGACTGAATCTGCGACAGGTAAGCAGCTCGGTGTGAAGAAATCAACTGTGGGAGGAATTATTAGTAAACGGAAGACATGCAAGACCCCTGATAATCTCCCTCGATCTGGAGGAGGATTGGGAGAATGTCAAATGGTCAGATGAAACCAAAATAGAACATTTTGGTAGAAAACTTAACTTGTGGTGTTTGGAGGAGAAAGATGCTGAGTTGCATCCAAAGAACACCACACCTACTGTGAAGCATGGGGGTGGAAACATCAGGCTTTGGGGCTGTTGTTCTGCAAAGGGACCAGGACGACTGATCCGTGTAAATGAGGGGCATGTAAATGGGCCATGCATCGTGAGATTTCGAGTGAAAACCTCCTTCCATCAGCAAGGGCACTGAAGATGAAACGTGGCTGAGTCTTTCAGCGTAACAATGATCCCAAACACACCGCCCGGGCAACGAAGGAGTGGCTTCTAAGAAGCATCTCAAGGTCCTGGAGTGACCTAGCCTGTCTCCAGATCTCAGCCCCATAGAAAACCTTTGGAGGGAGTTGAAAGTCATTACTGCTCTAGAGGAGATGTGGATGGAGGAATGGACCAAAATACCTTGAGAAGAGTTACAGAACACCTTTGACCTCTGCCATTACCAATAAAAGGCATATGAAATTATGTTATTGAGCAAGTACTTATTTTCCACCATAATTTGCAAATAAATTATTTTTTAAAATCCTACAATGTGATTTTTCTTTTCTCATTTTGTCTCTCACAGTTGAGGTATACCTCTCATCAGGCCTCTCTCCTCTTTTTAGTTGGGAGAACTTGCACAATTGGTGGCTGACAAAATACTTTTTTGCCAAAGGCTCCAGTGTTTATTTCAGTTTCTATTTTCAATGCGTTTCTGCAGCTCTGATCAACAGTCAATCTCCGGTGTCTACGGTGACCAAGAGTTTAAGTTAGAAAACTAACATAATTTAAATACAAATAATAACAGCTTTATAATTCTTTGGGCACTTTCTTGGCTAATCCATTCATAATTTGAACAAGTTTCCCTAATAATGACACCAAAACGACCAGCGACAGCAGCACACATGCTAAAAATGCGGCATTTACTGTATACGCAGATGTTACTATCAGTGGAAAGGGAGAATATATGTAAAAGTAGATATGCATTCTGGATCCTCATCACAGGCCGCATGAGGTCATGAGCGGGACATGAGTATGGTCACTCTGTTGTACCTGTAAACTGTACAGCCTCTGGGACAGCAGCAGCACTCGCTCGTAGAACTGGAAAAACAGGAAGACACGGGCCATGTTACTGGCAGGATGATTCAATATTCAGAAACATTATTCTCACGAGTCACAATGCCACATTCCTGCCAAGTGAAGTATCGCTGCATTAACTGCCGGTTAGGTGCGGTGAACGCAAAGGTTACCATCTCAAATATGTATCGAGACGGGTGTGAGAAACCATATGCTCCTTTTATCTCGTGGGAAACAAATCGAGGCATAATCGGCTCAATTCCCATCCAATGTGCGCTCTTACCTCGGACTCTGGAAATTTACTGGTGGAGCACATTTTGTGCAAGCTGCGTGAAGACACCTCGACCTGAGAGAGACGACAGATTCAAATAAATTCAAAACAGTTTGGATTCATTTATACATATCAATGTTATATGAGAAAAGCCCCCGAACTAAGATAATTCAGACTTATTCAAAGATTATCAAGGCAGATGAGTAATGCATGACTTTATTATAGCTAATTATAGTAACAAACGTTAACTCTTTCCCCGCTGAAAGCGATCGTCAGCAATAAATGGAATATAAATGAAAACTGCCCAATGTTACTACATGACATGTCAATCCAGGACGGGCTGATGGAAGCCATTTACTGCATCTTTCTACATCTCCAAATTGATCCAGATGTAGTATGTGATAAAAGTGTGATTTTCTCAGCTTTTTGGTCTTTTTTTTTAAAAACCTAATTTATGAAACTTCATGAAAACATTGAAGTATTGACAAAAAAAATAATGTTTGAATAGATTTTTTTTAGGTAGAGGCTCTGTTTTTTTATTTTGAAGTATTGAATGTTGAGATATTCATACAACAAAATATTTTAGGGGACACAATTTTAGTAAAAATGATCAAAAATGCTGGCAGTGGCTGGCAACTTTTTCCAAAAGCGCTGGCAGGGAAAGAGTTAAAGTACAACGTCCTATTCACTTTTATATTTTATTAAAAATTTGATTTCCTTTCCTGTCAGTTTCATTCTACTGTTAACACATCAAACGGCCAACATTAATAAAAATAGTGATAAACTAATGAATAAATGGTTATAATATGATATTTTATAATCTATTCTACTGTAATTACATTTGCTATTTTTTTTTACAAATGTAAAATGTAAACATTAATATGCAATATACATTTTTATATCAAAAATACGTATGATATAAAAATGTACAATATATTTGTGTGTGTATAAATATTACTATATAATTGATGTAAACAATACTTTGTTTTAAATGTTATAATAGGCATTACAATAAATTAGTAACTACATTATTATAAACGTGTAATTATTAATTACATATAAATGTATAGACATAATATACATAACTATAAATAAATATATTATTATATATTACAGATACTGTTATTATATTTTAACAATTACCCGATCTATAACCTGACAGTGAGTAGTGTGACGGATTAAAACGGACAAAAGTGAAATTCCTGTCCAAAACATCTGATGTCATTCTTTATGTTTCGTAAACACAGGCATGTTCCTGTCATCTGTGGGACGAAGGCCTGCATGAGTGTGTGTTCTCTCACCAGCTCATCCCGCTCCTGACATGCGTACACCTCTTTGAGCTGTGGATCAGAGCTGGCTCGTTGACTCCTGTCCCTGGCTCTGCCGGCTGCTCCGCAAACTTTCTTCTTAATACTGCCGTCTGGTTTAACACACAAACACATCTGATTTACAACTTAACCCGGAGAGATATACAGCAGATATACCAACCGTATTCTGAAACACAGGAGCTTGTGGATAATTAACCAAAAAATATGCATGCAGACTGTAAAAACTGCCTGAGCTAATGCATAGAGCAGATAGTTTTTTCATTATGATGGAGCCTTAAAATTATGAAATTAAAAATTAAAAGTTAGACTTGTCTGATAAGAACGCAGTGCAAAAGTAAAGAAAGCTAGAAGGAAAAGAAAGACAAAACTAAACCCAGAAAACAAACAAATGAAAGCATCAATCTTAACAAACAAAACAAAGCAAAAAAAACAAACAATCAAACAAAAAAAACGAAGAATAAAAGGAAAAGAAAACAAAAGGACAATTAAAATTAAGCAAAAAATAAACAAACAAGAGGGACAACTTAAAAACAGCAAACAAACAAAACAAAGGAGAAAGAAAGAAATATAAAAAAAGAGTGACAAAAACTATAAAATGAAAGAAAAATAAACACAAAATGAATGAAAAAAGACTGAAAAAAAAGCAAAATGAAAGAACAAAGTAAAATCAATAATGAAGAAAATAGCAAGGATGCACAGCCAAAAATATGGAATGAATACAGATTAAAAAGATTTGATGTTATGCAACGATAATCAGTCTTGTTTTAAAATACTGCCAACTAATCTCTGTTAATGTGACGTGTATAATCAGTGTCTAATCACACGTATTGACTCTTACTCTTAGGCAGTATGCTAGGAATGCTATCATAGCCGCCGAAGGTGTCCGCTCTGCGTGGAAGCAAACTCAAAGACGGGCTCTGGTTCCCCTCGGTCTGTGGAGATGCTTCTCGAGCTCCAGGTGTGAGGAGGTTCTGCAGGTTCTCCACTACAGAAACACACAGATATACTACCTTTAACTCTACCAGGTGCAAGATTATATTGTGACACCAATGCTGAAGACAATTAACACAAACTAACTCAAGCATCATCAGGCCATCAACCTGACTTGTTACCTTCAGTAATGGCTCCTTTGAGCAGCTGCTCCCCCTGCAGGAGGTCCGAGGTGTCGCCCCGCAGCAGCAGACGGGAGCGAGAGCTGGCGTCCTCTAAACCTGCCACAGACTCAGCCAGCTCCGCAAACAACTGCAGCTTCTCTGTGAGGCCCTGCACAATCTGAGCATCCTTCAGTGTCAGGCGGTCTGCAGAAAAGAGTCATGGATGGAGTTTGTTTGTTTGGGTTTAATGCCATTCCTACTTCGACTGCTATTTTCGTGGCGAGAAAAAAGCCTGTTTTTTATGATTTATTTTAGCTAAAGGCTCCCAAACTGTATTAGGCTTAACTCTCTAACTGTCAAAGATAGAGTAAAATATTTTAAAGAGACAAAAACATTGACAGTAAGTCATTTAAAAATGTTAACAGCAAAATATAATGCAAGAAGCCATATCTTTGTGGAAAATGTGATTTTATTAACATTACTTTTTGATGAATGTTGTCAAAAGAAAAGCATTAATTAAAAAATGTTTTTTGCAACTTTTATTTTTTTTTTAAATCTAATTTTGTTATTTTTTAACAATTTAAATAAAAGTATTTCTTATAAAAAATAACTAAATTACATCAAGCATAAATTACACATCTTATAAAAAAAAAACCCCACACACACTATATAGTTCATGACAACATTTATAAATTAATATTTATTTTAGTGTGTGAGAATATATATATATATATATATATATATATATATATGAATGTATGGTAATTATAAAATAAAATTATATATAGTAATATTAACTATCATATTGAGTTACGTATATTATATTATAGTATATATTGTGCATGTTATATATATATAATATTAAAATAATAAAGCATTTGCACTAAAATGACTTATTTTCTATAAAGGGGTTTGCAAGGTTTCATTATGAAAACACAATTGCGCCCTCTAGTGACAAAAGATCCTTCAAACCTCATAAAAAACAGATGACACAACATCAAAATGAGCAGAAAAACCACAAATGTCATTACGAAACAAGCTATGTGTACCTTGAAACTCTCTGAACCGGGCGGCTCTGGCTTCCTCTTCCTCGCTAAACAATCTCTCTTCTATATGTGGACAGCTGACGAACAGAAACAGGAACATTTAAAAAAAAAAACAACTTAGACAGAAGTACATGCAGACACACATGTGATAACCGTCAGACACGGACCTCTCCACGGCCTGACGGATGTGAGTGATCCACGTGTTGCGCTCTTCTTTCGAGGCTGTGTGGATTTCGTACATCTCGGGTTCGTTGGAGGAGGCACAAATGAGGAACATGGCCCGTTCCTCGTGCGCCACCTCACGGACAATCAACTTCTGCAGTGAAATAACGGATGGCTTGTTGTCCTGGCAGAAACACAGCACACATGAGTGCATTAAGATAAACAATTTCTCTTCTTGTACAAACCAAAAACAAAGCTCTCACACTTACCACAGTGGAGAATACGTATCTCTGGTCCTTTTCTTGCAACAAGACGAGAACATCAGTGAGAAGAAGAGCTAGAATATCTGCAACAGACGAATCACAAATATCAACTGCGCACCAAACACACTTATGTATATGGAGCCGCTAAGGCTGACAAACAAAATTATAATTAATGCTCTCATACCTTTAAGTCGACCAGATGCGGCTTTCCAGTTGACCGTGCTCTCATACAAGAGCTTGCGGCGCCCATGAGAAAGGTCCTCCTTCCGGAAAACGCGCCCATCTTTGATTTTGCCGAGGGACTTGGGCTCCACCTTGGAGGCGATCTCCCTGAGCCGCGATTCCTTCTCGTAGAGACTGACCTGGGAGTCCACCTGAACTATGATGTCTTTGATTAGATTGAGAGCCTGTGCTAATCCTTCATGCTCCTCCGTCTCGCCTACAACGAGAAGAAAGCATTTAGAACTGTGCAAATCCATTAAATCTGGATCGTTTCACTGGGCTGCAATGACCGACCTCCTGTGTTGTGCAGGATGCGCTCCAGAAGAACAGGATACTTGGTGATTCGCTGCGTCACCAGTAAGATGCACTCTGGAATGCCTAACCGCCGCACTATCGGCAGATAACTGATTTTCTGGAACATAATGAGGAGAGAACATGATTTAAAGTGCAGAGGACAACCTAGCATGTGTTAGCCACAGAAGCTCTCTACATACTTTCATGAGGTTCTGAAACTTCTTGTTGCTCTGCAGCTGCTCTTTGTAGTAGTTGACCGCTTCAGTGTGCCGACTGCAGAAATCCCCGTAGCTTTCCTTCATTCGCTCTCCAAGCTCTCCGGAAAACTACAACCAGACACAAACAAGACTTCCTGTTCCTCCCTTCCTTTTCGATATTTATAACATAATATAATTATAATACAATATTAGGAAACAGGAAATGTGAAGCAGGAAGTGCAGGCTAGGAAATGTGGAGCAAGAAACATGAAAGAGGAAGTGCAGGACAAGAAATGTGAAGCAAGAAATGTAGGCCAGGAAATAGCATGTGTTGAAAAGGAAGCCAAAAGACAGGAAATGTGAATCAAGAAATGTAGGGCAAGAAATGTGGCAATAGGATGTTTGAAGCTGATAGTGAAATAGGAAAGCTGAAGCAGGAAGTGTGAAAGGAGGAGGAAACCACATAGAAAATACAGGGCAGGCGGTGTGAACTAGGAAGTATAACAACAGAAGAAGCTGGTGAAAGTGTGACCACATGATGTGGGAAGCAGAAAATGTAGGGAAGGGAAAGTAGCAACAGGATGTTTTTAAGTAGGAAAATGTGAAGCAGGATGTTAAGGCAAACATTGTATGACAGAAAATGTATTCAGCAGGAAATGTAGGGAAGGTGATATGAATCAAGGAGGAAAACTTGGGGTGATAGGAAGTCTGAAAAAGGAAGTGCAGGGAAAGAAGTGTGAAGCAGGAAGTATTATAAAAGCAAGAGTTGTGGGTAGAAAGTGTGACAGCAGGATATATGAGCAAAGAAGTGTAGGGGAAGAAATCTAACAACAGGATGCTTGAAGCAAGAAATGTGAAAGATTCCTGCTTTAGGGAAATTGTTTGAGAACGGGAAATGTAGGGAAGTGTGAAGCAGAAAGTATGCCAACAGCAGGAAGTGTGGGGCAAAAACCAGAAAACAGGAAATGTGAAGCAGGAAGCACAGGGCAAAAGGGTGACGACAGGAAGCAGGAAATGTAGGAAGCGTGAAGCAGGAAGTATGGCGCTAAATGTAGGGCATGTACCTGGGATATAAGGATATCTGACAGTTTATCGATGGCATAGTTGCGATCGCTGCCTGGCTGAAGGGATTCTGTGCGACGCTGCCGGAAGCGGGACAGGAAGTTGCTGTGCAGCTCCAGCAGGCTGTCCAGCCGGGGAAACAGACAGTCCAGCTTCCTGTCGTCCAGTTGCAGCGTCTCCCGCAGGTCTCGGGCGTAAACGCGGAGCATGATCTTGAGCGTCCGCACGTGGTGCATCTCTGTCTGGATGAGCTCTGGAGGAGACAGGAAACGCATAAGAGAAGATCCTAAAGATTCCTAAAGCATTGTGGGTAGCTAAACAACACTAACCGTATATAACATCCTGTCTCTTGATCATTTCCTTCGAATGTTTCTTCAAGAAGTTCTGATCCACAGCCAGACTCCAGGACTCCACCTCGAAATCTTGCGCGATGGTTTCCAGTTCCCCTCGTACTGTGGTGTAATACGCATCTGGGCACAGTAACGATAAAAACTCAGTGCAAAGTGTTGCTCAATGCTTCATAAAACCCCCATCATAAATTTCCCAGGACGCTCTCTCTTACGTTCTGGCTGTTCTTATATGTTTCAGCTTTGAATAACAAGCCCTCACCTTCAACGATGAGAGACTCGGGTGTGGTGGAGGCGAGAGATACGGTGTCGTCAGTGGGCCGCTTCATCCTGAATGCGTCAACCTCGTCCATCTCTCCTGTGATAGAGCTGCTCGAGAACATGAGCAGTCATTGCGAGAATTAAGAGAACATTCTTAATTTGTGTTGATAGCTATTATTATTTATTATTATTATTAGATAATTCTATGAATTTACCAAACCAGGACATTATAGGAAAAAAAAACATTACAAATAATAAATATACATTTATTTAATTTAATCTACTTGTCAAGACAATATTTCTCATCTTGAAAAAAAAAAAAAAAAAAAAAAAATATATA
>JAUCMS010000049.1:3167644-3204471 GCA_032357445.1 Enteromius radiatus
ATATATAATTATATATATATATATATATATATATATAAATAAATAAACAAAGGAATTGTTTGTTTGTGGGTAACCAAACAAACAAATTAAAAAACAAATAAGTTAACAAATTAATAAATAAATCAATGTGATCCATTCAGGGTTTTTTGGTATTTACTTTCTAAAATATTTAAATTATAACATATCATCATGTATATATTTTCACATATTCCCATTTATGGCTGGATAAGTAAAAAAAAAAATATTTTTAAAATACGATAAAAAAACAAACAAAACATATCCATTCAGCCAACCATCCATCCATCTTTGTATCAATTCACCAATGCAGAATAATTTAAGTATTTAAAAAGGAAAATATGGAAAAAGTATGAAAGAAAAAGACATTTTTTGGTGTGTAATAAAAGTGATCCATACATGTATGTATAGGGACTTCAATTTTTTATGTTGTAATATAAATATTAAAAACAAAACAGAAAATATGACTATACAACTAGTTATATGGATCACTAAAATATGGAAATAAAAAATAAATAAAGGGTTTTTATTTAAGTGTAACCAAACAAATCAATGAATAAATAAATAAATATTGATCCAAAGTGATCCGTGTATGATTTTTAGGATGTTCTTCTAATTATAATAATAATAATAAATACAAAATGCAAAATATACACATAGCCGCTAGATTTCAGCATCTATCAGAAGTCAGCTTATGGCGCATTAGTGATCTAGTGCTATATTTCACCGTCAAACTAGTGATTGCTTCATGTCTCCTGTAATAAACCTGAGCTGGTGAACGATCATAACGAGAAGCCTGAGGTCTGAGGAAATATATCAGCGTGACTTGTTTAATAAGCAATGCCATGCAAAGACTCATATAATATTTCCCAGTCGCCGACTTTAAATTTACGGCTTTGACTTGAATAAACACATGAGTCACCCTCGAGACACGCACGCTGTCCAAGAGATACCACACACATCAACAAATATCAATAAAGACAAATATAAATATATATGTGTGTAATTTTTTTAAATTATTTATGTATATTTCTTCTTGTTTGAAAGAATCGAACATGAGGGGATTTCCCACTGCGTTAATGACCTCAAAATAACAGTGCATGAAAAACGAATGAACTGCAGCAACACTTTTGTTTCTCCTTTTCTGTAAAGACTCTCGCCCAGCCGACACTGACAAAGCACTGAAAATAAAAAGAAGCTTTCCTAAAACAAGGAAATAAAGAGTCAACAAATGAACTCACAGTTTCCAAACAAACATGTGCGGGGACTTACTGAAACAACTTGTGACTACGCTTGAAGTGACACTAATGGTTAACAATGATGTAGTACTGACACCTTCTAACTCAATGATTCTTAAAGGGACAGATCACCCGAGCATGAAAATGATAGGGGTACGTAGGTTGATCTTTTCCATGTAATGAAAGTGAATGGGGACTGGGGCTCTCAAGCTCCACAATGACAAAAAAACACCAGCAGAGCAGCACGATTTTCTTGAATCTTGGTCTATTCATGACACAACTTAACACATGGCTTCAAAAAACTCATTTAGACTTACACTTTAACGCTCATTTTTGAGGCTTGACAGCTCTATTTAAACTTTATTTTTTAAATATGTCCATATTTTCATTATATGAACATGTTCTTTATTTCCAGCGATCTATACTGTCTAAAAAATGAAATAAATATATAAATAAATATTTTAACATTTAGTTTTTTGGATTTACATAAAATAATTATTCTATTCTTATGTTATAAAATGCATGTATGTATATTTATTATAATTTATTTAATTGAATTAATTAATTAATGTATTATTATTTATTGATTTATATTTGTATTTCATTTAACTCAGTTTAGAAAAGACCAATTTATTTATTAATTTGTTTATTTATTTATTGTCATATTACAAATAGTGCTATCAAATGATTAATAGTGATTAATCGCATCCAAAAATTTTTTTTAGAATATATATTTATATGTATATTTATAGATGTGTGTGTGTGTTTCTGTATATATATAAATATACACACATACAGTGTATATTTTGAAAATGTGTACATTTATATATTTATATTCTTATATTTTCTATTATTTATAAATACATTTGTACATAAACGTAACATATTTTTCTTAAATACATACATGCATGTGTTTGTATTTATATATAATAAATATACACATATTCTATGCAAAAACTGTTATTTTTGATGCAATTAATCACAATAAATTATTTGACAGCACTAAACAGAAATATAAAAATACGAAATAATAACAAGCATCTGAATTTTGGGTGAACTGTCCCTTTAAGTACGTGCTCTCATAAACTAGAAACCTGATCAAATTAACCTGGTTCAGACCCGCCGCTCTCAGCAGCGCAAAGCAGGTTGCAAAACAGCCGAAGCAGTGTCACGTGACAATTTGAGTCAGTGGGTCAAGCGCAGTTTGTTTATCGCAGCTCACGAAGCCTGTGAAAGATGTGAGAGCCCTGTGTCATGCGCTGTGGTGGAAGCAGGTGTGAGCTGGTGTTTGTGGTGCTGTGTTACTCACTCAGACACTGCAGGCCATGCTTCCTCTGCAGGGTCTTGCTGCACAGTGAACATGTGGCCCAGGTGGAGAACGAGCCAGGCACGAGCTGGTGGCCGCTCACACTGCGCCGCCGATCTTTCTGACGCTCGCGCAACTCTTTCTCTTTCTCTTTGTCCTTCTCTCGCTCTCTGCTTTTCTCTTTCTGCTGCTCTTTGTCTCGGGTCTTACCCTGAAAACAGAGGAGAGAGATGTGTAGCGTTACCTTGTGGTTAGCAAAAAAAACCTATTTCACAAAACATAACCAGGTTATATTTCACATAAAAGTTAAGTGAAGTTAAATCAGTGAATGAATGAATAAATAAAATTACATTTAATTTTGTAGATATTTGTAATTCTGTATACTATTAGATTTATTTAAAAAAATGCAAAAAAATAAAAATATGTTTTTATTAATTATATATTGCGACTGAATAAACTTAGGGATGTAATTTTGGGCTTTTCTTTATTGTTATTTCCATGACAGTTAAGTACATTTTACAATAAATTATTAATATTATAATGTAAAAAAAACAAAAACAAATAGTGATGTTAAATTATTAATCATCCAGAATATACACACACATATATATATATATATATTTTTTTTTTTACATAATATGTGTGTTTGTGTGTGTGTATATGTCTGAACTCATGCATGTATATTTGTAAGAAAAATATGTCATAATTATGTATATGTACATAAAGAAAATAATATATATATATATATATATATATATATATATATATATATATATGCATGTGTGTATGTGTGTGTAAATATATATATATATACTTATTTTGAATATGATTAACCATGATTAATCATTTGACATCACAAAAATAAACATAAAAATATACAGATACTATTTTTTACTATTATTTTCATTTATTTCCACCAAATTCTCAGTACTATGATGAACTATAAATATATTATATTTATTATAAATAAATATTAAATATATAGAATATATAGAATTTTGTTTATTATAATTTTATGTTTGATTCAATTATAGGGAAGAGTATGGATTGATGCTAAATGTTTTTTGTTTTGCTTTATTTTCCCACCAGATTTACGTTTCTGTGTGGATTTCGTTATTATTTTACTATTTACTCTAATTTTGCTGAACTAATAGAAAAAGCATATAAACATAACATGCATATTTCTGTGATTTCCTCATTTTAAGTCCTAAAAATAGACTAAAACTAACCAAACTAACTAACATTTTACAATATATCTGCTATATATCCAAAATAATTAGATATATCCGTTTCACCTGCAGTGAAAATTAGATTAATTAACTTATCGTGTGTTTTATTTTTTTAAAAGACAGCATACAATTGGCACACTGTCTAGTTCAAAGTGCAGGTCAGAACTTCCTCAGTAGTCTACATTCAAGAAAAGGAGGAAGTTTAGAAGTTGCTGCAAAGTTCAGCAGAAATGGACATGAATTTTTTTTCTCACAGTCCAAGTGAGCATGAGCGTGTGTGTGTGTATATGTGTGTGTGATTACTTTGTCTTTGTTGAAGGATCCGGTCACGCGGTTCCTCAGTGAGCTCAGAGTCCGCTTGACTTTGGTGCCTTTTTCCGGACGCTCCAGTATTTCCTCCTCTTCCTCATCATTTCTACAAAACGACCAATTTAAAACTCAAAAGAACGAGAGTATATCCAAGTGTTTATTACATAAAGAACAGCGTAAAAAGGTCAACGACTTACTCAATCGTGAGAAACTCGTACCACGTGAAATTCCCTGGCAACTCCTTTTGTTCTGTGCTTGAACCTCTGTGTTTAGCTCTGTAGAAAAAAAATACAAGATAATCTCAATCAGATTGGAATAAATTCAGAATAACTGGCAACTTATGCATGCTTACTACAACGTTATGCTGGATATGTTCGGAATTGCAAACTACCAGTTTTTACAGTATGGAGTATCTGAATAACTTACAACTTTGCCAAACTGTCAACCTTTCATACTACCAATTGATTCTCCAGCGCATTCCTACCTATTTAGTAATAATTATTCCAAAAACATTCAGAAAAACTATTTCAAAAGCACTTGCAACACGTTGAGCTGTGTGCATACTAAGTAGCATGCTAGTATCCATTTTTATATCTGGAACAGAACAATACCATACTATTTTTGCAGTATGCAGATTCTGTGCAACCCACAATGAATATTTGAAGAAACCTTTCATTTTTAGCGGCAACTGCATCAGCCACAGTTTTTTTTACATTTCGTGTCTTTCTAGTGTACATTGTAGTACACTGCTTTTTATTGTACAAAAGGAAGTATGCACTCTAGTTTTCTATTCCGAACATACCCTCTCGCTAGTCTGCTGTTAGAAGCGTCAGTTACTGTGCAGACATTTCATGACCTTGTTAAAAGCACGCTCTGGTTTCTCATGCAGGTTTTGAGATAGAACAAGGACGTCCTAACCAGGAAAAGCCCCATCAGGTTTAAAAATACAGAGTGGTAAACACAGAAGATAAAATGCAGCATAAATATACGCACAAACGTACACAACATGTTCAAAACAGCCAAGTGAGAAACAATGCTTTTCTATTTCGGGCCTGCAAACCAAACGTGGGCCGCTCTGTTAGTCTGTAGGAGGGCACGACAGGCTCCTTCACACTGTTTACTTACCCATGATACTGCTTAAGCTCCTGCAGAACTTTCTGTACCATCAGCCTGAGACAAACAAGACACTGAGGCTAAGTATGTGTGGCAGCGGCAGGGCACATGGTGGGCCGCTGTCCAAATAAAACCATCAGTACAAAATCTACTGCCTAGCTCGTGCATCCATTGTGGGATGCAATCAAAACACCCACACTTTACGGTAAAAAAAACTGCAGGTGTTAAAAAATACGGTATATTTTAGGTTTTAAGTTAAATTTACAGTTAAATACTGTAATTTGATTGATACAATGTTAATATACCAACCTATTGAAGTTCTGAAATCTGTTTTGTAGCTTTGAAATATAAACATATATAGAAGGTACTCAGTGTCATTCACAATTTTCACAATTAATTTAACAAACTTACATGTAACATACAACCCTAATAAACATAACTGATAAGAAAAAACTACGAAGAAACATAGTTCTTCAAACAAAAAATATCAAATTCAAACAAAATCTGCAATGCAGGGAGTTCTGGGGATGTCAGTTTACGGTTATCCCCTGTAAATGTTACATGAATTTACCATAAATCATTTAACAGTTTTTTTTTGCGGTAGCATTTTCACAATATTTTACCGTAATTTTTTACAGTGCATGTTTAACAGACAAAAAGCTCATAGTTCATAGATTTTGAACCTTTAGTTCCTGTCTATTAGCTTTTAGGCTAAGCTATATGCTAGCAAGCTATAGAAGTTGATCAATTAAAATGTAGGTCTCTAGACCTAATAGACCCAAAATCTTGATGACATCATCCTGCACTACATATTTGTCCAATCAAATGGCTTTCTAGCATGAGAATGCCCCTCCCCCAATACTAGCTGAGTTGCAAATAAAGAAAAGAAAGAAGTCCATCATTAAGACTGAAATCTATGTTTGTCTGTGTTTAATTAGCATGTAGGTATTTTGAAGACTTATGCAAATAAGACAGGCCTCAAAACCAGCTATTTATACAGTACTGGTCTCGCTAATCCAGCTATATGCATTCCAGGAAGCCACCGCGAAAGTTTCTTGATCTTCTTGAAAGCTTCCAAGGTCCTTCAGAAATCCTTCAGAATTATGTAACTTCACTGACTTACAATAACCTTGCCATGGTGCTCTTCAACAAAACAAAGATGTGAAAACTTACACATGACTCCGTCCTTCCACTGACTGCAGCCCTTCTTCCGACTCCTGCTCTTCTGAAATTTCAAAGCAGCACAAATTAGGGTTACATGTATTCTGTTGTTCTTTACAGCACTTTAGGATGCGTTTTCTAAGTAAAACTGATATATGGCTGTAAAGGGTTCTTTTTAGAACTTTAAAGTTATTATATAGTTCCGTGGTTGTTCAAAAAGTTCGGTTTCCGGGTTTTTGAAAATACTAGAACATAGTTTGTTCACCGAAGGTCTCCTTGGAAGACTTTAAATGGTAAAATGCGTGTTTTGTTGCTTTCGATCCAAGAATTCCTCCTGACAGAATTAGCATTGGATTTGTCTGATTGCTTCAGAGCTAGAGGCCATGAGAACCTGACTGGAATTTTCTGCCTAAATGGAGAATCATTTCACTAACCTCCAGCCTCTCTGGCAGCCTGCTTAGAAGTCTCTAGAATGCGGGAAACTCTCTCAGCTTGGGATTTTTCATCAGTTGCAAGAATCTCAGATCTGGAATACACCGTCTTTTCTGGTGTGGTTGGCTTCTGTTGTTAAAACCAAATCATTGGAAAACGTAATTAATAAGAGTTACGCCATAGAAAGCCAACCCTGCTCCTTGAGGGCTACCTTCTGGCGAGAATTCCACTCCAACACACGTAGTAACTTGTAACTTGAAGAACATATGAACCTGAAAATAAACTTGTTTCATCTATAAAAGAACTATATAAACAACTGTAGAAAACCAAAAAGATTGCAGAACCTTTATTTTTATAAATCGAGTAATCCAGAACATCTTGATTTGCTGATTGAAGTTTGTTTAATTAGGGTTGGAGTTTAACTCTGCAGGATGACAGCCCTCCAGGAGCAGGAGTATGGTTTATAGAGCTATCTGAAAGTCTCAGTCTGGTTATACTAAGACAGAGATTGCAATAAGGGCGGTTACTGGTGTTTGGGAACTTTCACTTTCCACAGCGCTGGTGGTTTCTTCCACTGAGCTTTCGGAGAAGGAGGAAGATGGTAGATGGGGACTTTTGGCCAAACAGTGGACCTCTCTTTCCCCATCACTGTCAATGCCGTTAGTGTCTAGACTGAACCTACACAACATAACCATACAATGTTTACATACACACATACATCAGTGTGACTCTATTACCAGAACTCATGCATCATAGTCAGTTTTGGGATCATTGTAAAAGTAAGTCTTACCTTCTCCCCAGGTCAATCGGTGACACTGGCACTTCCCAGCTGTGTCTACGCGACGTGGACATGGATCTAACCAATGTAGGAAAGTTGTCCGTGTCCGAGTCATCATCTTGATCGGATTCCAGATAATCCTGGAACTCTTTCGGTTCTGAGTTTCTGATGGCAACCAAGCGATCCATGGCTTGTCCTCCAGTGGAAATCACAGTGCCGCCGTCTGTCTGGAAATGTTGATGGGCGTTGAAATCTGTGGAATTCTGCCTGGATCCACTTCCTGGTGTCAATGCAGGAGTTACCAAAAGGGCAGAAACGGTTGCAGTTAAAACTGGAAGTCGTGTGTCCGGTGGTTCAGCGGATCCGAGTTGCAGGTCTCTGAAATATTCTGAATCTCTCAGAGAAGAGCAGAGGTCTAAAAGGTCCTCCTCACTGCTGCACTCATTGCTCTCAGTCAAGAAATTCCTCTGAATGCAAAAAGCCCAAAGACAGCTGCTTTATCACAACAAATAGGTCACATGACACATGACTAATAATGTGAAGTTTAAGTCTGTCTCACGCTAGTGTCATTCACTGACTGAAAGAGGATGCACTGAACTTCTTGTTTGATGCAAGAGCCACATACCAATCGAGCAAACATGTCTATCCAGTACAGTACACCGGGGGTCATCAGACTCTGTCCTGGAGGGACGGTCTCCTGTAGAGTTTGGCTTCAGCCTTAATCCAACACACCCAAACCTGCTAATCAAGGTCTCACTAGGTATACCTGAAACTTCCAGGCAGGTGTTTTGAGGCAAGTTAACTCCACAGGACACTGGCTCTCCAGGACCAAGTTTGGTAACCTCTGCAGTAAACTGACAAGGACAATCTCAATAGAGGAACCAGTGGCACAGTGCCTTGATCAAGGTCTTAAGATATTAAACAACTATTTTCAATTCAATTTCAGTTTGTTCCTTCTTCAAAAAGGCATAAAGTCAAATTTTGTCAAGTTCCATATATTCTTGGGTCAACATCTTTGGCAATCAGTTTGAGGGTTTAGGGCTAATGTTGGGGTTTCATTTAGGACTCAATTACATACCTTTTTAAGGGTAAGGTTATGGTTAAAGACTTACCTTGTCCTCAGGTGAACTGCTAAAGAAGACGTCTTCTGGGATGGAGGTCGGGGACAAGGATGAGGAGGAGCTGGGTGCTGAGACCGGGGCTCGAAGTTGAGAGCATGGTTTGCAATCTGAGGCTGAAACCCAAAACGATCCACTATAAATTTACCTGAGAATATTATCCACATTAATAAACTTTTGATCTCAGACTTGCAGCGTTATTTTTGGTCAGGTGCCTTATCACACATGCATGTTGCTGTGCAACAGAACAAACAAATAAGAGTGCTGTGATATTCTGGACATCTAATTGCATCATATCTGTTTTGTTTGTTCCTGTGACATAGCAATAATAGAGATACGGGTCTGGAGAGCCAGTATGACAGCGTGCCGTAAATAAAATAGTCTAAATAGCTACTGCCAGAATTTATCATTGACTTCCATCAACTTTAGCATATTACATCAACACACATCTGGAGTCAGCTGAAGCTGGAAACGTTTCCCTGTAAACAGAAGATCTTAATCTGATGTAAAATGGAAGCACTAGTTTACAGAAGCAAAACTCTGGGTTGTGTTTGATAGCGGATATATAGTGGCTTCCAGCCTGTTATAAGAGAACCCAAGGTTCTCCACAAAGCCATCCAAGCTTCAGAAGAACCAAGAAACTCTTCACTTTCCTCCACCTGGAACTAATTAGCTGACTTGAAGAAGATATGAACCTGAAAATAAACTTGTTTAATCTACAACACAATCCAGTAGAGCCCCAAAAGAACAACTGCAGAACCTGTATTTTTATAAATGTAAACTCAATGTTTTCCATCTTTAGAGATTTGCCAAATTTGCCATCAACTCCCAAGAACCATCCTTCGGAGTTAAATTAAGGCCCACTATTGCTTAAGCGGCCTGTCTCGGTGATTATGACAATAATGATATAGACTATGTGACAAAACCCAGATACCAAAGTCCAATCCAGAACCGTTCTCCTTCACTGACTGCTTGTCCTGAAACGATGGATGAACGAACTGTACAGTATTTTCTGACGCAAATCATCTCGGCCCTAGACGAATGACAGAGTCTGAGAGCAGTGAGGTTGTTTGTATCCGAATTAGACATGTGATATGTAAACTATAAGAACACCATGATGCTTGTCATGTTCAAACATCCTTTTATGGCTGCTCCTTCTTACCATATGCTCCAACATAAATACCTAAACAAAGGGGCCTCTGAGCTTTTACAAGGGTTACTGTAGGTCTACCGCACACACTCGGAAGTCGGCACACACACTATTAAGATGCAAAGTTTTATTTTGGTCGAAGTAAAAGGAAACGGGCTCGAAATAACCTAAACCATGCCATGCGCTCGAGTAGACGAATCCCCAGAGGAAGTTTAAAGTTTGCCAAGTGCAATTTGCAGAATTATGTTATGCGAGTCTTAGGCTTTTCCAAGAGGATTACAGGGGCAACCCCAAAGCTGTAAAGCAATTCAGAGCTCCATCAGAGAAGGTAATCTCTGAAAATGCACGCAATATTTGGAGCATCATTAAGAGATGGTTAACTAGTTCACTAATTGTGCTGCTCTATCTATCTATCTAGAGAAAGATGGGAAATAGAATCAGGAAATGTCAGAAGCAAATGTGCTAAATACTAAAAAAAATGTTTTTAGAATAGCAGAGCAGAGAGGAAATGACGTAGGTTCAGGAAATTGCACATCAGAATTAAACTTACATCACTTGTTTGAGCACCATGAGTATAACACGCCTGGTTTCTGTATGTAAATACATATTAAAGGTTCCTGTTTTGCAGTCAGCCGATTTCCACTTATCCTGTCTTTTATCTCAAAATACAGTAATGACATCACACGGAACTGTTAAGTGTCAAGATGTGGTTTTGTGTTTGCTAACAGATACAGTCTGATCATGAGAGCTGCATTCAAAAGCTCATTCTGCTAGCAGTGTGACCGGACCTATTGAGCAACAGTGGTCTGACAAACCGCAACTGCATGCACCATAACATTAGTGACGCTCAACCACAGGAAAACAAAACACCTCTTCAGCTATATATAAGACGGGGAAAACTATAGTCCACTATACAAAGTAAGAAAAAAATATTATGGTACTGCCCTTCTTTAAGAGTTGCACTGAAAAAAAAGAAAGATGCAAGAGATCCAGAAAGATGCAATCATGCCCTCTACCTCTTTTGAAGGACCATCGTTTCATCCATGAGAACGAGGGCCAGGAGTTGTGCAGAGGTGGATCTGCCATGTGGACAGTGTGAGTTTCTCCCAGAGGAGTTAGTGAACAAGATATCAGAAAACTAGTGTCCCACAGCCAGATCAGAGGAGGGAACCGCCGGGGATTATCTAACTTATGATTCAAAGTCAAGAGGCACAGAGGTGGGGGCTCACAGTCAGAGAGAGAGAGAGAGAGAGAGGGGGACGGATAAAAGAGAGAAAGGAAGCACCGCTGGATCTGAATGGGAGGGATTCGTTTAATTCTACCCCTACAAAAAAATGGCACAGTAACGGATCAGATGCTAAATATCACCGTATTGTCCCTTATGGAAATTATTTGGACACTCAAGTCAAGTCTTTCACTTTAATTTAGACTCCTCCTTCAAACTGACTCATTTTTAGACTCCTCCTATTCGAGAATATTTTAGCACAACGCTCCATCGCTCAAACAAGCTTTTTTTGGTTGCTAACATCATCAAGGCCGAGTATTTTTACAAACTCTTTTTCACTTTTCACTTTCTATCAGTCCCTAATAATGGTGCTATATATTACTACTGCCTAATTACACAAATAAGTACTGAGTAATATTACTCAACTACAGTACATGTATTACTTTAAGTTTAGGTTTGACTTTTTGTAAAACCTACTGTTATTACTAAGTACTTGCTTAGCAATAACAGTAAGTTACTGTCACTTTAAAATTAATCTTTAAGTATCTGAAATATCTCCCTGTTGATTTTAAATGTACATTTTTAGGTACTTTTGGGGCTAATATATTACTGTGTAACTGACATATTCATGCAGCCACCATAGTACCTCGAAGTACCATGTACCCCCAAAAACACAGTAAAACCATGGTTTGTTTTGGAAGGTGACCTACAATGAAATGAATAGCGGTGATCTGGTGTATAATAGCGAAAGTGGAAAGCGGCATCTGTGAAGAGCACAAACAAGCGTCATAACGGTTGCTTTTGAAAATCAACAGATTTGTTTAAGAAAAAGAAGACAAAACCGACACCAAAGTATACTTTTCTACACTTAGTCATCGAGTTGCACCACAGCGAACTGCATTTCTGTTTAGCCAGTTCCCTAAATGATACCAGTGAAGCAATAATGGCTGAAAGCACCAGTGAAGTCCATCAAGTCGAGTTCAAGTTGGGTTCTCACAGCCCAAAACATCCAACATTCATTCAAAACTGTAGATTAAACACAATAAGGTTTGCACCATAGCTTATCTGAACCTGCAGAAGATAAAGCGTTACCAGAACAATGACACAGATTCAGTTCACATCATGCAAAATTAACATTTTATGGTGTTAAAAAACACACAAAAACTGACTTTACGTACTCACCCCAATTCAGGAGTAAAAAATAATACACAGCTAGCAAGCACGTCCTCCTCTGAATCTAACACACGACTTTCAGGCAGCTTAAGCGACTGAAAAGAGCAGAGTGCTGCGGTAACCACAGCCTAGAACACACAACACTGACACAACTTCCTCTTCTGACTGACACTGCAAACACATGGGCTTTACATGAACACACACACACACGCATACACACACACAACCCCTTTATCAGAGGTGGTACTCTCAAAACAATGTTTTAATTCAAACTGTAGAAGAAAAACAGTTTTTTGGTGCGTATGACTGCACTAACGAGTGCACTTGCGCAAGGGCTTGGAGGAGATGAGCAGAAACGCTGGTGGTTAACGTGGTGAACGAACCCATTCGAAGAGCTTGTTTTGCATAAACTTGCTGCTGTTCACACTTCACTGACTACTAGAGATAAAACGTGCCATTTCCTGCAGTCTAACTGTAATATTGCTCTTATCACCCAGTTTAGAGAAATTGCGATTCTCTACAGACTTGAGAGTCTTTTTATGGTTTTAAAATGTTAATAAAGTGGTATAAATAAGGCTGCCATTCAGTTTTTGGAGTATGTGGTGTTTCCTTGTTTTTGGTATTGCGGGAGACAAACTAACAATTGCATCTTAACATGTACTATTACATTATTAAAATCAAATGTTAAAATAGACCTGTACTGACTTGAACTGATTTTTCAAAAGAATATTTTTTTTAGCCTATTAACAATGATTAATTAACACTTGAGTAAATACATCGATCTTTCTTTAACAAAAATGTTACTGTTTAATACATGATAAACATCAACATTCTGTACGTTTTCTTAAAATCCTCCACATTTCCACCTTTCTTTTTTTTTTCTAACCACATTTTAGATTGTAGCCTATCTTCTGTAATGCAAATGATGATGGAAATTAAATGTTATTATTGCAGAAACCAAATGGAAAAATCATTTTGTTTCTAATGCTATAAAATATTGCCCACAAATTCTATTTACTGGGAAAAACCAAAAAATTTTCATGGTTTAAGAACTGTCCAAAAGTTTTTTGAGATATACTCATTTTGTCACAAAAGCATCGCTTGATCTGTTATGTAAGAAACAGAAAAAATAACATACATTTACAGGTTGGCAATATTTTTAAACAATAAAAACTTCTAAATCATTTACCCAGCCTAATACCTTGATTCTTTAGGGTCTGAATAAAAAGTCTGTAATTTCTTATTGGTAGTGTAAAAAACAAATGTTTTACCCCGTTAAAAACAGGTCTTTTCAGAACAACCAGTTTTGTGGAATTTACCTTTAAATGTTAATGAGCTCTGCTGACCCCGCCCCTCTCTTCCGCGCCGCTCTCTGAGGGAGTGTTTACTTCAGCCGCATTCATCGTGAAACTTGCTAATTAGCACGTTATTAGGATAGGCAAATTACGAAGATTCATTTAAAAAAAGTAAAATAAGAACTTGTACTCACTTCTTCTGTAGGTGAAGCTGGATTACTAATGATTCGCGCAAACATTGACGCATTTAGGTAGATCGAGTGCGCTTCAGGAATCAGAACCAAACATAACGTTAATCCTGTGCGTCTTCAGTCGTTCAGATGACCGGAGTAAATGATTCCTGCTATGTTCATTATAACGTCCAACAACAAAACACCTCAACCGCTTAGGAGTTTGTCACATCTCGGACGGATGACAGCTCTCACTCAGGGCAGAGGTCTGAGGTAAGTCTGTGTTGAAACCGAAACGCTATCATGGGACGGGGCCTATCTATGTGACGTCACACGGAAAGGAGTGAGTAAGTAATAAATAATTATTAGGGTGCTTGTGTACATACACTGCCAACACATTTCAGTTCAAACTACTTGTGAAAGTGCACGTAGCATTATATGACCCATGTTTCCTTTATTTCTTTTATAAATGTACAAATAAAACCCATTTATTATATTGGGAAGAGACACAACTGGCAAGTATTTTTTTCCCAATAATTTTTAATTCATAAATTTCATATAAACAGTTAATTGTTGAATAATTTACACACAGCAAGATTCATTTTCATTCCATTCCAACATTTACTGTACATGTCACTGCTTGGCTTTGAAAAACTAAAACTGTCTATTCGCACTAGTTAATCATGGCACAGTTTGATCCTGGTCTGATGGATTTGTTGGTTTAAATAAGTGACGGTGGTTTCCACACGCAACGTACATGGCACAAATTCAACCAGCGAGTGGAAAGTTTTGATGAGAAGGTGTGTGTCGGTGATTAAATAACATTTTCTACAATAAAGGTGAATGATGGGACAGAAAAACAACTGTGGGGATCGTCTATGTGCACAGAGGAAAAGCAAACGAAATGAAACAGCAGGGATAAACGAAACAAACAAATGATCAAACGTTCAACTAAACAAAATTGTACAGGACAACAGTTAAAAAAAAAAAATAATAAAATACACAAGGCGCTGATTATTTGATGTCAGGCTGGATAACCTGATACATCCATCATATATAAGAGCCCAAAAGATGTCAGAATTACAACATTTAACACATTCAATATTTAAAAAAATAAAAATCTTAATTTAATTGATGCTGTATGTGGGGCTGACATGATGCTTTTTAACCAAAGTTGTTGTCAGTAACTTATGGAAGCTCATTTCCACTTTAAAAAGTGAGAACTGCGAAATATAAACTCAGAACTCAGAGAGAAAAGTAAAAAAATTCTAAATTTTTGCCAGAATTCTAAGTTCTCACCTCACAATTCTTTTGATTCTATATCTTATTTACATTTCGGAACTTGTCGAGTTCGTAATTTGGACTTTTCAGAATTTTTTCCTCACAATTGTGAGTTTATAATCCGACACATTTAGGATTTTCCCCCCCCTCTGAAGTGGAAGTTTACATCTCGAAAATTGACTTCTAAAAATTACTCACAATTTCATGTAAGTGTCTAACAATTCTGATTTGTTTTTCTCAGAATTGTGTACAATTTCTTTTTTTGTTGTTTTTTTTATCTCGTGACGGAAACAAGCATCCATAGTAATCTGCTTGTGTAAGTTCTCAATCATAAACCTTTATTGTTGCACGATTGTAGCTTATAATAAAGTCTGCAGTGGTCTTTTCCAGTTTTTCACATTGAAAAACAATTGTTTATTCAAACGGTCACCTTTATGAACGTAGAGGAATTGTCCGTATTGTACAAAGAAAAGGGTAACAATTTACAAATACAAAATGCAAAGGATATGCAATCATTTCTTGGATGGCAAACAAGTAGTTGTACATGAAAAAAAATGTCATACAAAGAACATTGTAGGCCAAACCTGAACGGTTTGTCATACGATCAGTTTGGAGAGTAGAATCGATGTCATTTATATCTCTGAATCACAGTGTAATGCCATGAACAAATGACATCACACTTTTATCGAAAAGAAATCTATATACATTGATAATGTTAACTCCGTAATGTACATGAATAGTAAAAGTTTACAGTCAAAAAAGTAATTGAATTTGCCCTCCCTATTTTGACTAAAAAAATAGAAATTAATATCTCTAAGTGTAATACTTTTTCCTTTTAAAAACAATAAAATACATACAATGCCTTGCGCTCGACCTGTTCTGCTTTTCTAGCTTGCTGTAGAAAACCGCATTTTGGGTTTTAGTTACTATGTTATTTAAGGTAATTTATCAAAATTATATTCTCTCGATTTCGAGTTTTTACACTGGGAGCTGCCAAAGTTGTTGTTTGGGTAACAGTGAATCAATCGTACGACGTTGGGCGGGCACGAAGCAAGCCTTAGCATATCCAAGAAGAGACAAGTTCAGCTTAATTAAAACTAAAAATAAGAAAAGAATATCATTCACATATACCAATACAGTAAAACCGAGCCAAACATTGAGCCGAAGATGTGCTAACCTGTCGAGAAATCTGTACAGTAGGCTCCAGTATTTTGAGGATGTTGGGTGAAAAACAATCCGGTCCAGGGAGTTTGTTGGCCAGGTTTGGCTTGGAGGATACTTAGGTTTGCGCAAGGCACTATGGATCCACCAGGGGGCGTTCAATTTATTCCCCCGAAACAACATTGGAGAGGCAACGGAAGATGCAAAATGCTTTAGAGATGCACGACCGGCATCCAAAGGCATCGTTTTTGCAGTTGTCCATCTGTTTTTCTCATATGATTAAGCTAGCAGTGGATAGATTTGACGCTCCTCCGATAAACAAAACCCAACGCTCACATCTCCCTGAGGAAAATAAAACGTTTCTATGGCACATAGGATTGTCCGCGAGAGTATTTATGAACACATGTGTAAGGAGAGGCAGGTGAAGTCCGTGTTTACTATAAACTATGGCATTGATAGAAATTTTCACAGTAGAAAACACATGGAACAAAAAAAAAAAAAAAAAAAAGACATTGACAATCACATTTGGTGCAAACAAACCAAAAACAAAACAGTGAACAAGTTTTTTATGTGAAACTACTAAACTCAGGGCATCAGAAAAATTGTTCGGTAAGATACTGCAGTGAGCGAAGACGAATCACAAATGGTTGTACGCCCGCTGTAACTACATCCAATAATAATATAAAAATACGCTAAATGTTTTGTGGGCGATTTTTGCGCAACAAACTGTGATTCAGTAGTCTCTGAGGAAGTGACTTGAAAGATTAAATTGAGCTTAAATCCCAGAAAACACCATATAGTAAAATATAATCGCGAATTAACAAGTGGCTTTACGAAAAATGTTGCATTATTCAAATAAGTGCTTCATGTATTAGACAAAGAAATAAAACTGTATAATACCTCATTCAGATTAGCAGAGCCAGACGATGTACCGTAAATGTAAAAAAATGTTGTTTTTTTTCCGCACACTTAAGGTTGTACCTTTTCGAACACTTTCGTTTTATCACATGATCTCACTGCTCTGCGTATTTCAAATGACTCAAACAAAAAGACGTCACCCGTCAAAGTGAATCTTTGGGTTCTAAGCTTTCTCCAAAATCAAAAACAAAAAAGGGGAACAAGAGAAGTGATCCGTAACTGCGAGAGAGAACCTCTAGAGGCCGATTTTGGGATTGCTGCCCCGAAACAAGCCTGTTAAAGAAATTCAAACAACTAAAGAGAGATGCACTTGGCTCTGAAACATTTTTAAACAACATACTGAGGTAGACTGTGTCCAAACAACCAACAGAAAGACATTAGCGCTAATAAACCAACTGCGTTCGTGACCTCGCCAGCTGTTACTCTCGTTAAACAAAAAATAAACAATTAAAAGACTAGTTTTACCCGCCTTAGAGTATTGTAATAAAAGCTAGCAGGGATTTACATAATTATGAGGATCCTAAAATAAATAAAATATCAATATTTGCCTTTTCAAAGATATTGTAATCTTGTTATCTAGGAGAAAAAAAAAAACTCTGCTCACTGCTACAGAAAAATTCTTTGCAATAGTGTAAGAAAACCTACAAGCAAGCTTGATTTCTTTGATTATGCTATGTACATTTAAAATTAAGCCAATGGGACCAAGAAAAGGAGGTACAAAATAAAAAATAAACCTGACAGCAAGGTGAGAAAAAATAAAACGAAATAGCATACACGCTTACTAAAGCTTACTTGTGAATTTCAGCCTTGTTCTGTCGTTTCCCTCTCAAACTATCCACAAATAAATATACATACACACAAATATACACGCACACAGAAGAAATGTGCACATTTTTGATGATGATGAGCAAGATCCAGTAAAAGCGCCATCTCTCTTGCCTCTGGCGGTCGGAGAAGGCACAAAGTTGCAGAATTGAGCGTCTGCCTATGAAAGCTGTCTGCTTTTTTTTTCTTTAAAGGATTATTTTGGGGAAAAAGTGGCATCATTCTAACAGAGAAGGAAGTTTACTTTCCCTGTGGTCTTCTAAGTCTTCCCTTTCTCAGAACTAGAGCGTAAACGTCGTTATTATGCAAAGCCGTGCGAAAACTACACTCACTTTTAAACAGATCGGGGATAAATTACAGGAATGTTTTAATAATCCAATTCAAATATTACCAGGTTTAATATTTCTGCTGTCGAAAACCAAACCTAAGATCCCTCGGTAAAGCATATCTTTCACAATAACATCCCAAACCCACCTGAAAAATCAGGTAAATAGTAAATTGAGCCAAAAACAACCTCTCATATCCCACAGAAAAAACAAACAAACTCCAAAACATTCTCCACAACAGCTTATGGAATCCCAAAAAAGTAACTGAGCAACATCCTACAAAATCCACTTCATGACAGAAAATTTGAACTTTTATTCCCTTGAATCGAGCAATCATATTAATATTAAATTATTATTATTATAATTATTCTGAAATGAAATGCGTTGAATTTGGGCCAAACCAAAAACGCTCCCCGTTGTACGCTGGAACATCACCATGAGTCAACTTGCACGTTAATTAATGCGTGTTTTTTTGGTTAGTCATAAAAAAAAAAAAAAGGTCATAAAAAGAGACAGTTGCAAAAAATATTGTAAGCAAAGCTGATGAAGACATTAGAAAAAGACATTAGAATTATGTACAAAAGTTCAGATGTTGTGAATAGTATATTTAAAATACTGATACCAATCAATATTTAAATACATATACATATATATATATATATACACATACATATATATGTATACGTATAATCAAATACCCATTATATATCAGAGCAGCAGCTATTGGTCAGTCTGAGGAACTCTTTTGTCCAATTCATAACTGTTAAATATCCTTCAGCCGGTAAAAAGGACACAGGAGTAAAAAGCTCAGAGGAAAAAACAAAAATTTTAAACTAAGCCAATAAATTAAACCTCATTCACCAGAACACCGTGTGAATATCATCCATGTGAATTCAGGAATACTCCAGGACAAAATAAAAGTCATTCCTCTGCAAAACAAAAATTTGTTCTAAAGGAATACAAGCACATAGTTCCACACTGTGATGTCATTGTTCTAAAGAAATTAACACAAGCATTGATAGACACATCTCTTTTTATAGGCCACTTAATAAAAGGCCACTATCTTAAAAGATTAAAAAAAAAAAAAAAAAAAATAGAGAAAGAGACAGGAAATACACATCCAAGGGAGAAGGAAGTGGACTTTGAGGTGACGTAGCTGAAGCAGCTTTTCGGTTGATTTAGTCATGTTCACAGCTTGCTTTTCCCCACCGCCCAACCAAACTGTTTTGGAAACTTGGCAAAAGTGTAAAAGTGTCAGAAAGCGAATGGTTCGTCGGATGAAGGGCGAAATAACGTCCGTTTTCATTGTGACCATACTAGTGTAGCCGTGAGACGGAAACAACAACATCGACAAAAAAAGAAGAAAGAAAAAAAGACCTGAGATCTGTATCTTTAAGGGCCTCTGCAAAAATAACGCATTTAAAAACTTTTCTTAAAAAAACAAAAAGAAGCCGCCGAAGCAAATGTTAGGACGGACTAGATCTGGGTAGAGACAGAATTCGGCCGTTTTTCTTTCCACCGTTCATATGCGTGTAGGGCACGTGCTCCTCGTAATTGCCCCGTAGGCCCACCGAGGGGCCGTTGTCTCTACTGAGGCTCTCCTCACGCTGGGAATAGGATGAGGGGTCCAGTGGTATGCTCTCCATGTTTTCGAAGTCCATGTCGAACTCCTCGCTCTCGGGAGGTTTGTTCTCCTCGCTGTAGAAGAACGAGACCTCTTGGAAAGTAGGATGCAGGTCTTCCTTGATCATCGAGATGATCTCGAGGAAGGCGGGTCGCATCTTCGGGTTGTACTGCCAACACATCTGCATGAGGTTGTGCCTGAGAGAAGAGAGAAGACCATTTTAAACCACCTTAACCTCATTCTCCGTGGAGGGTAGAGAAACATTTAATACGTTCAATTAATCAATTCTTTCAAGAAGCTGCATCTTAAGAGGCATTTAGATGACTGTTTAATGCAGCAAAAGAGGAAAATGAGTATTTTATCACAGAAGACATAGTATATTGTACAGTATTGTACTTATTTTGGATTTTTGAAATCTAGAAAAAATACTGATGTGGCTTGTTTCCTGCTGATAGATCAGAATACAGTATATAGCATTTTTGAAAAGGACACACCAAAAACAACTTTCGAGATTCAAATCGTTGACTGAAACAATGCTGATGAACAGCATAGCAAGATCAAATACCCAACTGCCTAAATTAAATTACAGAAACTTTTTTTTTTGTTGAAATAAAACAATTCAGCCAAAACTTGACCCCAATTTGCTGAAAAGATCATGATATATTGCTTTTATATATAAGTTTCAGAAACCAGAAACATTTGGTTGAAAAAGCGAAAAAGAATGTCATTCACCTTCAGCCAAAACTGTTTGGTGACCAAAATCATTAGCTAAAATAATGCTGACTTATTTTCTCAGAATTGCGAGATATAAACCTGAAGTTCTGAGAATTGTTTTTTTCTGCTCAAAATTGGACTTTGCAATTGCAAGTTATAAAAAAAAATAATAAAAATTCAGAATTGCAACTTTATATGACACAATTGTGAGTTATTAAGATAATATACCACAATTTTGACTTTATAACTTGGAGTTGCGGCTTTATATCTTGCAATTCTGAGAAAAAAAGTCACAATTGTGACAAAAAGTCGCAATAACCTTTTTCCATTTTTTTATTCAGTGGCGGAAACAGGCTTCCATAGGATAGCCTGTTTTCAAATTGCCTAAATATATTTATAAAAACCTTTTTCATTCATGAAAACCCCATTTTTCACTAAATTTGGATACAGGAAGCCAAAAAGGGACATCAACAGGTTTCTTAACTTTCTAAACCATCCTAAAATACTCAGGTCATTCAGCTACAAATGATGGTCTAATATGGTCTTCGCAAGGTTTATCTCTACATTGGTACTTACATTCTCTCTGGACAGTTCTCCGGTCTGTCCAGGCAGCCTCCGTCCATTACAAACTTGAGCACTTGCTCATTGGACAGTCCCTGGTAAGGCTGCTCGGCAAGCGTGCTGATCTCCCATAACACTACTCCGAAAGACCTGCGAGTCAACAGAATTGGTTCATTACTGCACTGCCAGCTCATTAGGCTGGGTGTCTATTCATTTTGGTGAATGTCCAATCCTGCTCTTGGAGTCGACCAGCTTCAGTACACTTGCTTGAAGTTTATAGTAATCCTGAAGACCTTGATTGGCTGGTTCAGCTGTGTTGAACCGTGTTAGATAATGGCCCTCCATGAGCAGGATTGGACACCCCAAAGCAAGTCTTGACTAGGGTTTTGGATGTTGTAGACACCTGGTTAGTAAAAAATGATAAAGAATATACCCACCAGCAGTCTGAGTGAGCGGTAAAAACGCCATCTTTTAGGGACTCTGGCGCCATCCATCTTACAGGCAATAAGCCCTTTCCACCCTTGCGATAGTAATCAGTCTCGTAGATGTCTCGTGTCATACCAAAATCTGCAATAAATTAAAAAAAAATCAAGATTTTGCGTCCTTTGAAACCCGAATTTCACACTAAATATGCTTGATTCTGGTCTTACCTCCGATTTTCACAGTGAGATCTTCGGCCACCATGCAGTTTCTGGCAGCGAGGTCTCTGTGGACAAACTTCTTAGCGTTGAGGTACGCCATGCCATCTGCTATCTCAGCAGCCATTTGGATCATCTCCTTCAGGGTCGGCGGTGGGCGACCTGGGTTGTTCTGTTAAAAAAACCCATTGAAATGAATGGTCACTGCTACAAGCTATTGATTGTGATGCTTCATAGACTCATACAGCCCTTGAAGATAAAGGGAAACTGGACTATTTAGTATCAAATGACAGCATTTGGTCCATTTTACGTGTTATAACATCCTCAAAAGAGATGCACTGAAATTGGGGGTTCGTCTGGGATACAGCGATTGGGCTCATTCAACATCAGGAGCATCTAGAGTTACCTCGGCATCAGGTCTTAGGCTACGCAGGTAGCTTTTCAGATCTCCGTGTGTCATCAGTTCCATGACGACCAATGTCGGTTGCCCCTTAGATACCACACCGAGCAAGCGGACCTAGGAGAAACATTTAGAACATTTAGGCAAGGTTGTTTTTGCCCTGATTATATCGGTTCTCCAGGTTATCCACACTCACCACGTGATGGCAGCTAAAGGCTTTCATGACCGAAGCCTCGTTGAGGAACTCAATTCTCTCGCGCAGACTCGCCGACTCGTTGACGGTTTTAACGGCCACTCGCGTCTCCGATTCGCCCTTCACGATGTCTTTAGCGATGCCTTCGTACACCATTCCAAATGATCCCTGACCGAGCTCTCTCAGAACGCTGATCTTCTCCCGAGGCACTTCCCATTCATCTGGGATGTACACTACAAACACACAAATTTATATAATTATTATAATACATTTTTTGCCTTTAAAAAAACCCCAGCAAACTGAAAACTATAAAACAGAACAAAAAGTTATTATAAATTAGCACAAACATATTCATAATAACGCTAGTTCACAATTTTTACACAATGTAAGTGGATGACATCTAAAACGATTTCTTACCATCATTTGCACTTATATATTCTGGGTTCGAGGAAGCAATCAGTGGACCAGTCGGTCCTTCACTTTGTCTGAGGGAAAAGATATTTATAAATCAGAGCACTGTCTAGATGATAAATAAGGCCTTTATTGAAGAGTGTCTAACACGTACTTCTTCCTAAGGACAAAGAAGACACTACTGGCCAGAAACGCCAGTATAACGAAGCAGACAAACGGGCCGATGATGACTTTCATGTTCAAATCCCCTGCAAAACATGCACATTAGAGACCGTAGTGGCCAAAACGACAGTACAAATAAGTACTAAATATAGTGAAGCTTACTGTCTTGAACAAAGAAGTATGCAGGCCCCGTCCAGGAGCCATTGCTGGCCAGTGAAGTGGCACGTATTCTCACACTGTAATTCCCAGGATGCCCTACTCGCAACCGATAGCCGTTAAGTTTTTCATAAACGATTCTGGACACACAGATTTGATCCTCCTGAGGAAGAAGTAAAGAAAAATATATATACACCTTCTTATACAAATTAATTTTAAAATATAGAATATTTTGAATACAGATATTTTAAGATGCATAAATATTTAAATTCATTAATACATTTTTAAATGCCTAAAATTATTTATGTACTAAATGACTAAATAATTAATTAATTTTGGCTAATTTTTTCATATCTAAAACTACAAATACTAAAAATATATATACATTTATTCAACACCCTACAGATAAAATACTGAAAAGGTAAGCTCAAATATGCACATATTAATATAGAATTAATTGAACACCTACATAGTTATCTGACATCCTCATGTATTTGATTTCATACAGTATGATCATGCCATTGGGCGCTCTCGGCTCCTGCCATTTGATGTAGACAAATTCTGGTTCATCGGGATAAAACTCGTGAGTCACATGCCCAATGATGTTGTCAGCTTTTACTAGGAACACAAACGGAAGAGGACAGATTAGACCGTGAATCCAAACCCAAACAACAGAAAAGAGTGGTTCGGTGGTCTTACGTTCAGGCAGGGTGCGGGCGTTGACGTATGTCGGCATGCTGCAGCGGTTCGGATCCGTGGGATGGTTGCAGGCCAGGATCTCGATCTGGTAGCTGGTGAAGTGGAGCAGGTTGGAGATGACCATGAACTCTTTGGAGTTTGCTTTGAACACCAACTTCTGACTCTTGTCCTTTTCTGGGCTTGACGTGGTGGAAAAGTTGGGCAGTCTGGATCTGCTGCTTGCAAAATTAGGCGAAGTAGCATTGGCCACGCCAACTGAGCGCCGCCGTCGGTGGGGTCTGTGGGTTAACAGTGAGGAGTGAGTTTCAGTCGGTGCCAGTGGACCAAAATAAACACCCAATGATTTCAGTTGTAATGCCACACAATGAAGAGCAGATAAAAGTCTGTAAGTAATGCTTTATTATATTAGGAATGATGTCTGTCTTTGATTAGTAATGCCATATAATAATAATTAATAATAAATGTAGAGTTCAACAGCTGTTTTTTTCATTGTGCAACAATTAAGTTGTTTTAAGTTTAAGTTTTTTTGATTAGGTAACTATCTAACTAGCACAACAAAACACATTGAAAACATTAAAACACGATTTTAGAAAATGTAAAAAAAAAAATGTTATGTTCAAAAATATATGCAATAATATTCATTTCATTGCTAGATTTATTTTTTCTCTGCTAAATTAAATTAAAATTATGTAAACATGTTATATTTCCATTTCCAGTTTGGTTATCTGAATATTTCTTTGAATAACTGCATAAAGATGGCAAATTTTATTTGCTAGATGCTGTTTTATATACAGTATGTGTATATATTTATATATGTGTATGTAAAATTATACTTTCCAAGTTAAATATTCCAAGTTTTTGTTTTGTCTTTATATTATAGTGTATCATTGGAGCCTATAAAAATTCTTCTATAAAGAAATTACAAAAAAAAGCTAAAACTGAATACTAAAGTTTATATTTTAAAGTAAAATTGGAGCCTATAAAATATTAATTAAAAAAAATGATGCAAACGTGTTATACATTTAATTCCAGTGCTTGAAAATTTTTGGTCGTCTGACTTTTTCTTGTTGCTTTGATTAATTGGGTAAAAAAAGTAACATTTTCTTTCCAGAATTTTAAAATTCTTAAAATTACATTGATTTCTTTTATAGCATTGTAAATTTTTTATTTACTATAATATAAAAAATATGATGCTGAACTAACACTAAACCATAAAACAAATAAAAAAACTAAATATAACAATCTTGGACGGTGTGGCTGATGCAAAACACATTAACAAATTAACCAGAAGATGGCGCCATAGACCCTTGAAATTTAACAGCTCATCAAGAACCATTTAATATTACAGACTTTGATTTTTGAGGTGATTTAGTATATATATATATATTTTTTATTAGTTGATTATGATTTAGTATTTAAACATATTTAAGTGATATATAATTATTATATACTTGCCTAATAATTCTGCACACAGTGTTTCTATAATATATATATATATATAAAACTAATCCTATTGAAACAAAAACTAAACTGAAAAAGCAATATGAAAAAGTAGCTAAAATGAATAATAAAAAAAAAGAAATAACGTAATACTTTCATATTAAAATCTAAAATAAAACAATTTGTCTACCATTATTTATCATCTATCAGTTATGATTCTGTCTCCACACAAGCCCAGTGTACCTGGGTTCAAACACTTCATTATGGAGGTAGTTCTCAAAGGTCTTGCGGAACTCGGTCTCTTCGGCCTCCTTCTTCAGCTGCGTCTCTGTTTTGGGACAGGCGCAGCAGCGGCCCTTCTGGTCGGGCACCTCGGTTTGGTTCCACTTCTGGTCTTCCTCGATGTCATGGTGCGTCGGCGTATGGGACGGCACTTTCATCCCTGTTCAGAGAGAAAAGAGGACATAAATGTAACGAGCAGTTGTGCTGCGGGGCGTCTTGGCCTGCGGAGGCTTCGATGGATCAGGACCTTGCTGGCAGTAGTCAAACTTGTAGTGCGTGATGTCCTCGTCCTGCTTCTGGCAGTAGACGATGTAGTGTGTGATGTTGCCGTTGGAGTCAGAGGGCGGTTTCCACTTCAGAATGATCTCGGAGGAGGAGTTGGACCAGGAAATGGGGTCCAGGGGTACCGAGGGTCCTGTTACATGTCAGAAACAGAGCAGGACAACGTGGCTTCAGCTTTCTGTTCTCAGATAACAAGCTTTCACGAGTCATTTCATTCACAGCACGCTACGGGGCTGATGGACTCACAACAACTGAGAGGAAACGCCTCAGCCTAATCTGTCCCGCCAGAGTTTCATAATAAACCCACCATATATGTTTCTACTTCCTATTGTAACATACAAGGCAGTGTTCAACAAAATAAGGTTCAGAACAAGAACACGAGTAAACAATGACATGGTTTTTAATGTTAGGTGTACTGTGCCTTTAAGAAGCGAATGCTGAAAAGAATTTGCTGCCGGGTGTTTTGTTAAAGGCTGTGACTTACGGGTGGCGTTGGTGCGGACGTAGATGATCTCGCTCTTGGCCCCGCGGACGAGGTGGTCATCAGAAGCGGCGAGCTGGGTCTTGACCATGATGGCGTACTGGGTCCAGGGCTTCAGGGGCATGATGAGCAGACCCGGATCGCTCTGACCTTTGCCCTCGGAGTTGCGTACAGGAGGCTCCACGTCTGCGATCGCCCAGCTGTTAGAGCCACAGGCGTCCTGCCCGTCGTATTCAGTCACGTTTTTGTAAGGACTGGACAGGAAGTAACAAGGTTAAACAACGCTTTTATAGATTATCTAGTTTACAAACGTGCGTTTTTGGCTGATTATTTTAACGTTGCAGCAGATTAGCAAGAAATTAAAACACTGAGAAAAATTTAAACAATTAATTGATATACAAAAAAAGCATAGTACAATTAATATAATAAATCAAAAAAAAAAAAAAAAAATTTTATATATATATATATATATATATATATATATACACACACACACTTTTTTATTGTTTATTACATTAATTGTACTATATATTTGTGTTAGAGATGTTAAATATCAATATTTTAATATAATTTTAAAGGTTGTAAATTACATTTGTTCAATGTTTGAAGCAATTATTTAAAATGTATATTTGATAGTTTCACTAACCAATCATAATTATAATCACAGTGGTATTTTCAGGTTTAACATAATTGCAAAATGACTAGGATATGGAAGTTGAACTAATTCTCATTAAATATGATACTATATAATTGGCTTTTACTATTATAATAATTACAATTTTTAATGCTCACTATTTTAAAGCAGTTTTAAAAATACTTAGAACAGTTTTATCAATAATGTCAATATAAATATATAATATAAAATAATTTCATTTATATTAGTATTTATATATACCTAATAAATATATGCAGTACACAAACATATAATATCTATGCAAACGAAAACTTATTTTGGATGCAATTTAACCTATGGAGGGCCAAATTACTCAATTAAATAAATGTTGAAATATACAAGTAAATCATTAAATACACAATGAAACACTTAAATAAATGCAGCAATGTATATACAAAAATTATATATATATATTTATTGATTCATTTATTTAGCAGAAATAAATACAGATAAACAGACAAACATTAAGAAACCTATAGATCTAATATTATAAACACTAGAAACATTTATATCACTTCTCTCCAAATACACAAATACAATAAAATAAATTAAGAAATACTTAAATAAATATTTATACATTTCTGCATTTATTTATGTATTTAACATATATTTATATATTTTTTATATATAATTATTTAATTTTGAGTAATTTGGCCCTCCATATTAATCAAGCAGGTCAGAACATTTATTAATAAATGTTAGTTAAATAAACAATATTAGTATTAAAATAGAAGTGAAAATAAAAACAAAACTAATCATCACACGTACAATATAATACTGTGTACCAGTAAAAAAAGAAGAAATATTAAAATAAAAATTACAATTCAACTGAAATTGAAAAATCTAAATACGACCTATAATTAAATAAATAAAATGTGATTTTGCAATGGTAACACTCACGCTTCCTTGTAGAAGACCATGAATCCCAGCAGGTCTCTGAAGTCCGAGGGCCAGAACGCTTGCCATCTAATGAGGATTTTGTCGGACATTGTACGGATCATTGTGAAATTAAGAACTTGGTTTTCACCTGGAACAGACGACTGACAATCAGAACTGGTTTGAGGTCAAACTCAAGCTGCACTCAAAACAAAAAGCAGGTCTTACAGAAGGCCAGGTCCGCGTACGCCGGGATGTTGATGTCGTTCTTCCGGTCCCTGGTCCCGGTCACCTCTTCCATCCGGAGGATCTCAGACTTGCAGAGCTTGGAGTTGTAGCCGAAGTACATCCTGCCGTTGAGGATGGTGAGGTTGTGTTTGTTCCAGTCCCACAGCTGTCGCAGGTTCTGGTTGTCAAAGGCGTTGAACGAGAAGTTCCTGCAGAGATTAAAAGCGATCTGGTAAGCGAGCTGCGAGCTCAGTGCTAGAGCTAAGCAGCGGCGTCTTACGTACTCGTTCTCCAGCGTTTCTCCGCGAATGATGCGCAGCTTGCGGAGGAAGGAGAGCGAGACGAGGGCGTAGGCTCTGCGGATGCTCAGATAGCCCGTGATCTCCTCCAGCTGACCCAGACTAGACTCCAGCTCCGTCGCGATGTTGTCTGAGGAACACCACATGCGTTTTCATATGAGCCAGTGACTTCACACATTTCACACATACTGATGCTTAGACTATTTGAAATACTGATTGGTCAAACACAGCACTCAGATATTTCAAATAGTTTTATAGAATGGTGCTTAATGGAATAATTAACTTTTTTTTTTATTATATTGTATTTTATTAATTTGACATTTAATTTGTATAATTATTAATTTAACTCATTTAAAAGTTACGTTATTAATGTAAATAGTTTTTGTTCAAATTAATAATTTACTTATGCATTTATGAAAAATAACATTTATAAAAAAATAATATTTACATAATTTACAAACTGAACAATAATTAATAACATAATATGCATGTATATACATAAAATACATTTTATTTTACAGCTTATTATTTACATACATGTATGTATTCTGTTTACTTATAAAATATATTTCAGATATTAGTTTAATTAAAATTTATAAAATGGACATTTTAAATGAATAAAATTGATTTATACATTATAAAACACAAAATAAATATTACACAGAAGTGTTTTTTAAAAAGTATGTAAATACAGTTTATCTATCATTTGTAATCTGTAATTTAACATTTTAATCTTTTTTATATATTTCCAAACATTTATTACATTTTAAATATCTGTTTTATTAATACGTAATTTTATATTATTTAAAATAAAATAATTTTATGTGTTTAATTGTTGTACTCATTTTTATGTATACAGTTGTCTAATTATTAATATGTAATTTATTTAAAATGCTATATTATGTTAATATAAATGTGTGTTTTTAAAAATTATTTGCAACTAATAATTAACTTTATAATAGTTTTGACTATTTTTTTTAATTCTTATAATCTAAAAAATATTATTATATTTATTTAATTTATTTTTTATATATTATTAGATTATATTAAAATAGTTTAGTTCACATAACTTTTTTTGCATCTATATAAATAAAAACAAAGTCACAATTCTCAACATTGTAATATTACTAAATAACAATATTAATATTTAAAATAATACCAAAACAAAAAAAAAACAAGACGCATGTAAATACAATCAATACGCTTGCATTTTAAATGCACAACACTCACTTCCTTTGCTGATCTTGATGGTCAGACTGCCGTTGAGCACTGTACAGCCTCGCAGAGCTTGGGCGGCGGTGACCGAGTCTACCGTCTTCACCCCGGTACACAGTTTGGGACATCGACCGGTACACGGCGTGCAGTTCAACCTAAACGAACGAGAGATTGGAGTTTAAACCGAGACCGAAGCCATTGCTTTTCATGCATTCGCCATGAAATCAGCAGCTGCCAGCGCTCCTGGACATTGTGATTGCCTCAAGGACAAACATATTGTTCCCTGCCCGCTAAAGTCTCATGTCACCTGTGCAGTCGTCATTGTTGGGTTTGGAACGAGCCCTAACGCGCTGGAATGGATTGTGCTCTGCAATGCAGCAGAGCATCTGAATGGAACGGGTCAGTGAGGGCACAATCCCACTGAGACTCAACTAAATACCACGGATAGTTGCGCTGGCTTTGAATTGCATGACCTCCGCATGCGTCCCGTATGAAGACACGACTCTGGAGACGAGGCCTTTTGATGCAAGATTCGGCAATTGCGCTGAAAGATGCTGTGGAAAGATCTAATCGTGGAGAGGGAACTTAATGGATCCCTGCGGCGCAGAGCGCTTGTATAATTCTGTTACTTAATTTGATCGGTTTTGTTTTCTTTGAAAAGTCACAGGAGTGGGTGCGAGGGCAATATTCAATTAATTTAGGGTTTCAACATTGAGATTTCAGCTTGCTTTCTTCTCCGATTCCCCTCAAAACAAGACAGAAGCTTCAAGGAAAGAGAGGAATGAAGTTTTAAATTCCCCATCGTCATTTGATTCATAGGTTGTTAACGTTTGATTCACTCACATCCTTAAAGAGTCGTTTGTTCGTGAATTTGACTCTCTATGTTTCTGATTTGACTAGAAAGAATCAGCTATTTGAATCATAATAAACTGCTTGCGTTGTATGCTTTTAATTAGCTATGTTTCGATCCAAAGATTCAAATTTAACTTGCGCACAAAACTGGTATATCGCATTAAACATTAGCGAATAAAGCCATCCAAGTCAAAGAGAATTTACTTTCAAGTTAAATTGGCACTAAATATCATTAAGAAAACTAGAAGAAGCCACTAAATATAATAATTGTCATAAGTGCCATCAAACGATTAATCGCGATTAAATCACATTCAAAATAAAAGTTAAGTGGACGAAACACAAACACAATAAATGCGGTCATTGTTTTTGGAGATGGATGTAAGACAGTTATACAGAAATAACTGAATCAAGTCATTTAGTCAAAATATGCGTTTTTTCATGCACATTTTTTCATGCACATCTTGACATTTCCTACCAGATTTTTTTTAATGCAATATTCCAAAATGCGCATTAAAATAGGGGGATTAAAGCATAGCAACTGATATTTAGTTGTTTGTGATCATTTGATTTTTAATGTAAGAATCATTCGATTGGGAATCACACGAAATAGACTCAGAGTCATTAATTCAGGAATCGGATTACACTGGCTGTTTTTTGATTCACTAAAAAGAATGAACTCGTAAGAATCCTTTGTTCAGAATTACAGATTTTGATTCCCTACAAAGAATCAGATAATGAGAATCCTTTGTTTAGACACTGGATTACAATAGTCACATCGGACCCCTTATTAACCATTGGTTTCATTGAATACAAACGTAGACGCTACACTTTTACTACACTGAAAAGAATCAGCTCTTAAGAGTCATGCTTTTAAAACAAAGGAATCGTCTCATACGAGTCATTAGTTTACAAACTGCATTACACTAGTTGCAAAAAAAAATTTTCTCATAAGAATCGTTTAATCCAATCCCATAAACAGAAGTTGTGCTGAACATTATTGATCCACTAAAAAGAATCAGCTCAAGAGAGTCATTTGTGCAGGAGCTAAATTACACTGGTTGTGCTTCATGTTTTTGTTTCACTAAAAAGGCTCGTAAGAATCATTCGCTTGGGATTCGTACCTCACATATTGCTTTAATCTATCTTTTAATCTACCAAACACCAACGTGTTCTGGTGTTAGTTAAAGAGCAATGGTTAATGGTTCGAACGCTATTCGAGAGTATATCGGGGCAATTTACAATTTAATTGAACACATTTCAACTGCCTCGAAAAAAGAAACAATTTAGAGCATCACACATTTCATGAATTGATCAAAAAAACCCAAACAATCCACAGAAATGCTCAGCCGTTCATTCACAAATGAGTATTTTCTCTTTTTTTAAGCACATAAACCGCCTCTTTAACTTCCTTACAAGTTTTGGAGATCCACGCCACGCGGATTCATTTCAAACGCACACCGACGCCGCGAACTCACGTTTGTTTTTTTTTTTACATTATAGCCCATTCGAAAGACATTCACATGCTGCTTTGTCTTCTCCTTTTGGAGAATAACAGGGAGGGAAGGATGGGGCGCACCGTTACGAAACGAGACTTACTGCCGCATGACTGCCTCCCACAAAGGCGAAAGGTGGCCGGACGAGAAAAACAAGCCAGTGACGTCACTTCAAAACAAAATTCCTGGAAAACCGAGATCCCATCAAGCTTCCACAACTGCAGCACTCCGACGTGGAGACAAAGGAATCAAAAGGCCAGTGAAACAGCCACCTTTTAAAAGCCCCCAAGACCCCAGCGAACGCAAACAAAGGCTGCTATTGTTCCCGTGAGGCCGTGTTTCACTCCCGTTCGCAGTGTTAATTCTCTGTTTATTTGTGCGTTAATAATTCCCACACATGAAGCTGGACGTGCAAACCAGCATGTGCGTGAGCTTCCGGACATTCCCGGGCGGCCAAACGGACTCAGGGCCGCTAGTGTCGCTTTCCGACATGCAATGTTGTTTTGGTTTGGCTCATTATACTTCCGCTTAGCTTGACAAATTCAGCCCGACTGCAAATGACTCGGTTGGAATAATCAGGGTTGCATTTTATCACGCTCTTAACACTTGACACCGGCCATTATAATCTGCTCATTTTCAATTAGCCGTGACTGACGAAAAGACTAAACGATGTTATGATACTTCCATAGGAGTTTTATCTTCTTCCCGGTCAAGTTGAGTGTGACAGCCGGTTCGTTAATTTTCCAAACGACCAAAACAAATCACACCGTTAACCAGAAACTGCTACTTCATGCCTGCAGCACATGATTAACTCTTAAATAGTCGTTTATATAGAAGGGGAGGGAAAAAAAAAAAGTCTCAAAAAACTTCCAAGAACATGTCAAAAAATTAATTATATTTTTTAAATGATGTGAAATTACATTTTAATAATTATATGAAAATTATTTAATACTTTAAAAGCTCATTTAATCTTAATTTTTTGGGGGAGATATGTTATTATAACAGCAATTTAAAAAAAACCCAGCTCTTGATTTTCTTTAAGATTATTTCATACTAAAATATTTTTCTCGCATTTAAAAATATTAAAATAAACCATATTATATTTAAATAAATTTATAAGCAATTTAGAGGGAAACTGTGTTTAATTTATTTAAATTAGCACAAAAAAAACCCCAAAAATATTGCTTAAACTTAAATTTTGTCTTTAATCATAGTTAATACTATAAAATAATTTCCAAGAATACTATCATTATTGTAAAACTGAAAGTTTAATCATTTAATATTTAAATTTAGCCATCTCATTTTAAATTTCAAATGAAATAGAATATCATTACGGTAAATATCATTGCTGTGAAACTTAAATTAATAATTGTATTGAATTATTAAACTGCAACAAATTCAGAAACCACTGAAAATATATATTTTTAATAAAATATTATTAAAAATAACTATGAAATAAAAAGTATTATGCAAATAAGTCTTGAGCGATGAAGAAAATGTCAATGCAAAAAACAATATATTATATTCTATTATTATTATTTTATTGTAAAATATTTGATTCTTTATCTATTCTTTTTCTTGTGATTTCATGGTGAAATGTGGCCTGTGACCTGATTTTCTTTAACGTCCATTGATACAGTATACTCCCTGTCATGAAAAAAAACAAAACAAAGAAGCATAACCTCTTGGCCATCTTATTTATCATCTAACTCATTCTGCCGCTGTTTTTCATCAACTCATATTTAATGCAGAGCAAAATCTGATTAGAGCTGATGGGAAAATAAAATACTGTTTAACAGTAGCAGTCTGGCTCCTGTAGTTGCATTTATTAAAAAAAAATATATATAAATATGTGGTACGTACGAGGTGGAGTTCATGGTGGTGTATCCAGAAGGGCATTCTGGGATACAGGCTCCGTTGTGGATGACGTATTCGTGGCAGTCACCGCTCTTGCCCTTGCACTGGTTGTGGAGATCCTGGCAGAATTTAAAGGACACGCAGCGCCATCCCTTGAAGGTGTAGTAGCCTGGCGGGCAGCGCTCCACGCAGGTGTCGCCGAACAGGAAGTTGCGACAAGCCACGCATTTGGTCGAGTTTCCTGGCACGGAGCAGCCGCCCAGACACTGGTCGTGACAGCACTCCTTATGGGGGGTACAAGCACCATGGATGCATTCGGAAGGGCAAACTGTGAGGGGAAAAAGAACTTGTTAGATTCGTTTCTTTAATGCAGCAAACTACAGGTAAAAACACGGTTTTGTTTTTCAAAAACTAGTCAATTTTGAGATCTTTAATAGCACCTCAAAAAAGGCCCTTTATATGTTTTTATATTATTACTTTATCTATTTGGGTCAGTAGATTTCAATTTTCAGCACATATTTACAAAGTTTTTTCTCCACTTCAGCAGCACACACCTACACCACGACTTTATTCTGGTTTGTATTCTGAAGGATTTATTCATATAACCTTCACCTGGTTTTTCAGAACATTTTATTCCTTAAAAAAGGGTGTAGAAATCATTTTTATGCAGAAATTACAAAGAAACGACAAGTAACGCATTGAATTAAACATGCAATTTTGAAGTAACAAAAAAAACAAAATGGCATTCTCTTGTAAATTTTTTTTATTTTACGACTTAAAAAAAAACCTGAAAATAATTCAATTATAGCAGGTGCTATGCTGTGCCAAATAGAGCTGTCAAACGATTAATCACATCCAAAATAATATATTTGTATGTACTGTGTATATTTATTAAGTATATATAAACACAAACACATACATGTATATATTTAATGAAAATATGTTATGTTTATATATAAAATATATTTAGATATAATATCAAATATAAGAAAAATAAATATATAAATGCATTTACATGTAAATACTTTCAAAATACTGTACATACTGTACGTGTGTGTAGAATAAATATACACAGTATATAAAAATATATTATGTAAAGAAAAACTTTTATTTTGGATGCGATTAATCGTTTGACAGCACTAGTGCCAAATGTGAATATTCACAATTTTCAAAGTTAAATTTAAAAAAAAAATCTGATTTCAAAAATGTGAGCGATTAAAAAAAAAAAAAAAATCATTTTATTTTAATATAAAAATTTTATATTTGGACAATATTTCGTAACGCAAAGTTAAAATTAGAACATAATTAGAAGAAAATACAAATTAATGTTATTCAATTCAACATTACTTTATGCAGCTATGTAGTGATACTTACAGAATTTAAAGATTTATTTATTTATTTTTTAACAGTGTGGTGAATTTATTTTGACCTTGTTCACATTACTTGTACAGGCTGCATGAACATATCAACTTTACATCAAATGTGCCAAAATCACACAAAAGATGCAGGAAAAGGCGATCTGAGGTCAGTGGCATCGCTCTACGCTTTCCATCAGACTGAAAGGAAGTGATTCAGAGTCGTGTTTGGCCACAGGGCCATCTGGAAGTGAAGCTTATGCATGGCAGGGTGCGAGAATTAATGAATACAGCGGTCTGTAAGTCATCTTCCTCGTCTCGCACTAGCTGTTTGATAGACCACAACAAAGACGCTCCGGGACAAACATGTTCCAGAAAAGAACAGCACTCTTTACATACATGGTACAATCAAAAATGTACAAATAAATACATTAACAGTAAAAAATTGTATTTATTCATTTATGGTGAAACACTTCAAGCTTGCCTAAGCAACTGTACTGTATAATGGGGCACACCTGTACTTATGTAAAGACCCATCTAAGCATGTTAATGCACAGCACAGCACAGCATGTGTCAATGCAACCCATCATTAAATTCAGCCTGAGAAGAAATACCGCCTCTTGAGACTATTTCATAGATGTCGGACACGGCCAGCCTTCCAGGTTACAGTGGAGAGCAAATCTGTTGGACTTCATTAGTGCCATAAAACCCTCCATCACGTGACACTGGGCCGCCCCACAGGAGCAAAACAACATGGACCCTTCTGCCTGTCAGCGACGGAGTGGACCATACCACTGCCTGACTGAAACAAAAAGGGCATATGGGGCCGATAGGTGACGGGGATAATGCATTCAAAATGGACAAGAATCAGAAAAAGGCACAAAATCCTAATATCGTGCAAAACGTATCAATTTTACTGTGCGTATACATTTGAAAACCGTCTGCCTCAGTTGCAAAGCCCGACCACGTTTAAGCATGCCTGGATTTTTCACAGAATCCCGATCCGCTCCAAACTCCAGGCCAGGTTTCCACAGCAGCCTCAGATCCGCCCTCACCCTTAACCAATGTTTTTGCTGTCCGTGGAAGGCAGCCATTCAACGGCCTCTTCCAACAGAGAGCGATATCCGCCCAGCCTTAACCCCTGACGCGCCGGCAGACAGGCGGCAGACGGATGCAGCGGGAACGGCAGAAGACATGAGGACAGGCAGGAGCGAGCATGCAGACGGGCGCAGCCTCCTCTCTCGCAGCATTCCTCGCATACGCCAGCGATTGCAGGACGGCGTAACCCTGCACAAAACACCCCACCCCACCCCTCCACGACAGCCTCGGCGGCGTCTTCCCAAGGATGATCCCTGCGTAAACACACACATCTTCTCTCTGCGGCCTTTGTAGTCCCTCCTGCTTTCATTCATAAGCATTGTGTGGGTTCTGGTGTATGATTTTGCGATATCAAGATTAGCCTACTGCATTAACATTTATACTAGACATTTTTTTTTAGCATATTTATTACATTTAGTATAATAATTTATATAAGTGCAAATATGTGTCAGTAAACCTGATGTCAACAAACTTGGGATGTGTATAAATAATTGCTGGGCGAAATCTAAATAAATCACACAAATGTTGCCAGTCATATAAAATTTTAATCGGATTTTAAATATTAGTAATAAAAAAAAGGAGGTTATAATATTAGTAAAAAAAAATTATATATTT
>JAUCMS010000049.1:3278516-3357827 GCA_032357445.1 Enteromius radiatus
TGTAATCAGCGGTAAATGCCATCAGGTGCGTGATTTCACATTGAGCCGTATATACTACACAAAGCCATTGTTCACTGACGAGCTGCGCAAAACCATGTTCATTATTATTCAAGTTCATTATTCATAATTCAAGTTATTAATTTATTTTAACCTTGTTATTAACAGTTTTACACTGTAAAAGTGTGCCATTTTCAGCTTAAAAATAAGTGAGTAAAGAAAATAAAACATTTCCTCTTTTTTTTTCTTACTTACAAATGCCTTAATGCAAAAAAAAAAAAAAAGGGAAAGGAATCTTAATTGTCCTTAATTAAAACAACAAAAAACTACTACTTAGTCTTGTTAGCTAATTTCTAGCAATTTCTAGTCATATTTACTGTGATAATTTACAACACAACATCTATTATACAAAATGAACACATTGTCAAACTATATTTACATTAATGTCACACTGTAATGCATTTGAAAATAAAATACTGTCAAATGTATGTACTTGGTAGCATTAGAGAGCATTGTGTCAGTAAACAAGAAAGAGGTTGTCAAAGCAGCGTTATCTTAGCATCATTTAGTTTTTATTTTTGTATTTCCAGTTTGATTTGAATTTTAGTTTTTATTAGTTCTAAGATTTTATTTTGGTTTTAGTTAATAGAAACTGAAATGTGAATGTGCATTAATTCATCTCACTCTCAAAGAACAGATTTAATATTCATCAAAATGAACTAAAATAAACCCAGAATATGTCGCAAACCTGCAATAGTTAAATTACACAAATGTATCTAATCCCATTTTACTAACCAATGTCTTTGCTGCTGATCTTTGATGATCCAGTTCAACCATACTTACAAGCAAAAATGACAAAAATTTATTATCGTGCTTTATTGTTTAGTTTTTTTTTATTGCTGAAGAGTATTGAACGGTCTTCTCCTGTATTCTACTTTACAGATGTGAATTTACTTTTTCTTCAGCCTGAGGTTTATTCCTGACACGTTTTGGTGTGCTTTTACATTTGCTATAAATAGAACTTCTTATAATAAAAACAAACACTCAAGCTCTGCCCATATTTAAAAAGTAACATTACTTTCCATAAAAAGTAATTAACGTAATTAGTTACTTTTTTAAGGGAGTAATGCAATACTGTAATGCATTACTTTTAAAAGTAACTTTCCCCAACACTGTACCTTCTGCAGAGCAGACGTCAGGATCCTGGTAGCGTCGGCGTACTGAGGAGAGTCTGTGCCGTAACGACGGACGATCTCCTCCAACCCCGCGAGCTCTAGAGAGTACAGGTCAGGAGCCGGGTCTTTAGCCAGATGCTTGTGTTTCTGCAACTGTAGCAAACAGAAAGAGATACTTCAGTAACACAGAATCAATAGAGTAAATTATCAGTGAAAAATGACACTTAGTTTTAAAGAGTTGCCATAGTAATTTAATCCGATTACAAAGACTATCATTAAAATTGACTTTTTTTTGCATATATATTTATGAACTATATGAGACAAACAAGCAAACGTAAACATTAAGGGTAGATTAAAAATAAAAGGATTAAATAAATAAATAGACAAAATCTTGCATGGTTGATTTATATAGAACAAACATAGTGCATGGGAACATGGCAGACAGAGAAACTCACCAGAGCTGAGATGTCATACAGAACCTGAACCTCAGACAGGAAGAGAAGATCAGCCTGAAACACATTAAAACAATACATTTACACCAATGCTTAGTTTAGTGTGGGAAACAACACGCATCTACTGAACGATGGTTTCTATCGGTAACAACTACTTTCACATGTCGATATTTTCAGAAGCCACTTCCTACCATGCCTGAAAAACTGTTCAGAGACTGTAACATGTCCATGTTTATATAAAATGTGTGAACACTTTACACAGTAACAAATGATTGATTGATTGATGGATAGTAAAGCTGTAAAAAATTTAATTCATTTAATTTCAAATATTCATCAAAATGAAAAAGAAAATCCCCATTAGAATGCAAAAAACATTACATTCAAATTTGAGGTGTTTGTCAAGCAGCCTTATCAGTGGTGCATGAAATACGACGATTATATTTTAATGCTTTTGTTAGCTTATCCAGTTGAACCCACTAGATGCGGCACTGCTGCATTGTTCATTCAAAATATTGCAGAAAAAATATTTTGTCCTTTTTTGTCCCCCCTAAATGAAATTATGCCTTTTAAAATTGAATATAATTTAAATATTGATAATATTTAAGTATTAAATTCTACTTTTTAGCAGCCCTGATAGATGGAAAGATCCTCAAGCTGGGATTCGAAGTCGGGACACCCGTAGCCTGATGTCGCTAAATGTTGGCAAGTCTATCGACACTGACAGATGAATACATTTTTAATTAGCTTTTTGACATCTATGGAGAAAGCAGATCTGAACACCACGAGTCTTCACCTCATTATTACGGCTGAGAGAGATGAGGGGAAGGGACGTGAGGACAGATCCGTCCTGGGACAGACGTCCGCGTATCTGCTGCAGAGTCACGGGCAGGTCCTCAAAAACAGTGTTGGCCATTCCCATCATATACAGCCTCTGAAACACACAAGCAAGGCATTTCTTAATATTATATGCTTATTAATAAATGTTCAGTGTTCAGTACATGTTCCATTAACATCATCTATGACTTTGTGAGAATTTCCCTAAAAAAAAAAACAAAATAATCAGACTTGTCCCTCAGCTTGTTAAAAATTTTATTTTTTTTTAAACTTTACTAATTATAAACAACATAAAGTAAACTATTTTTAAATTAACATAATAACAGCAAAACATTTTTTTTTCCACTGCTGTATCAGAACATAAGACACACACACACAAAAAAATAATTAAAAAAACATCAATTGTATATAAAAACTACAAACTTTGAACTTAACACTGCATAAAAATGCTAATTTTAGAGTATTAAAAACAAGTCAGTCCAATTAAATACTCTATGCAATAGGTTTCATTTTAACTTAGCTTTTTTTGCATAAGATTTTAAGCATATCACGTTCATCTTTATCTGCAGAGCACTTTGTGTGTTTGCAGGCATCGCTTGTGGTGAGTGAGTCATAATGGGCTAGAAATTTGTTGAGGTCTTACCTCCTCACTAGGAGCTAGCTGCAAGACCACAGGGGTGCTGCCAGCAAACAGAGTGTGCACAGTGTTTGCCACACTGTCCAGCGTGAATGGAACCGGCTGAAACCAGACAGACAGAGATGGATAGACAGACAAAGCAGTGCCATCAGTCTCATGATACAAAATAAGGGAAGTCTTGCAGGGAAACTACACAGCGACTCAATCCTGAAACATCCTTATTTTCTGAAATGTACAAATTGGCTGTTGACACTCTGTTCAGGGTCAACAGGGACATATTTAATTTAGTTAAAGTCACAACCTACACGTTGAATTATAGACAAAAGCAAGAAAGAGTCAGACACAAAGACCAGCTTTTGCGTTCATTCACCACAGAGCCTAAAATAACCCATGCACGTGAGAATGCATCACTCACATTTTCGAGTGGGTAGGAGGAAATGTTTTTCGGAAAGTCAAGGGTGTCCAAGCCACGCACGACGATCAGAGCGTTTGCACGCGGGCGTTGGAAGAGCGAGCCGGCAGCCAGACCTGGCCAATCAAGATCCTGCAAACCAAACCACAAGATTTCTACAGTATTTACATTAAGATAGCACATGTGCCATTACGTGATTAAATAGACGTTATACCTCACGGACGGAGAAGCCCATGGTCAGAGCGACCAAATCAGGGACCTTTTCTCCTGATATGGCCCATTGTCCATCTTGAAAAGTTACGTATGGTGGGCTGCGCAGAACAGTCAAACTATCGCCCAAGACCCCTGATGGAAAATAGTACAGAAAACAATGCTGATATATTACCACAGGCTTTCTTTGCAATAAATGACACTTGCTTTAACATTTAGAAGTCTAATGCAATGACATTTTGAGGTCAGTCGAAAGGTTTACAAAACAACAACATATAGTATGAAACATGTCAATTAATTATCCATAAGTATAGGCTCTAACTAAATAAATACAAATTAGATTAAAATAAATATGAAAATTATTCAAATAAACACATCTACCAGTAACATCTCACAGTAGAGCAGTAAAAAAGCTAAATAATGTAAAACAAACGAAATTTTCCAAATTAATATAATATGAATAATTCTACTGTATAAATTAGGAGTACATAAAGTACATTAAAAATGCATAACCGTTTTAATTTGAAGTCGCATGAAAACATTGAGGCATTTAACAGACTTAAAGCACTTTTCTAACACAATAACCAGTTTAAATATCATAATACTATCATAGCCATAATACTGCTCAACAATGTAGGATTTTTTTTTTAAATGAACCATGACTGTCACATGACTTGCTTGGGCTTCCTCATTCACTATCAACATTTAATAGCAAAACCGTGTGTATTTCACAGCGTAAAGCAACATAAGCACAGCATCGTAGCAAATACACATAAATTAGTTGGATTAAAATAATTTAAGTGTACAGACGAGAGAAACTGGATCGATTAACATGACTGCGGATTATGGCATCTCACTGCAGTCGCCATTATTTCATTAAACACACGCTAAAAACACACCAACCCGGCAAAACAAAACCACGTACATCTAAGAGATGAAGTATAGCGTCAAATTACCTGATAAAAGGCCTAAAAGCGCAAACGCCGTGCTAATAATGGTTCGATTCATCTCGGCAGGATTTTTCTGATGGACTGGCTTCCTCGCAGTACCGGTCACATGACACGGGCCTACCGCGTGACGTCGTGCGTCATGACGTCACTACTGTTCCTGTAGCGCCTCGGCTTTCGCTACGGGACTTTTAAACTTAATGTAATCGCTCATAATTAAAATAAATATTCGATAATGTGAATTTGCCAGCTAACGTAGTTTTATAATGCTATTAAGTGAAATCATTAACACCTAAAAACAACTTCTGAAAAATAAGTTAGCAGTAAAGTGAACGCTATCTATCTAGGCCTTAAAGTTTTTTTGAATTTCAGACTTTAGTGAAATATTGTCCCACTTTAGGGCAATTCACTATCTATCTATCTGTAGGTTAGTGACCTTCAGCCCAGCAGGGCATGTGACATGCAGTATTGTCTGCGAGGATTTTAGTCATAATGACTCAATAGTAAGCATTTAGGCTGTCACGCTTCTTTTAACATTAAACATGATTTAATAACATCTTTATTATGAATCATATCATAAGATCCAAAAACAAACAAACAAACAAAACCCTCTAAACCTGCTAAAAAAACAACAACAGAAGCCCAATAGAAACCAACACAAAAGGGAATTTTGAAATGGTTTTACTGGAAACCTTTTTGTAGTGAGTTTACCATTTAACAATTTAACATCCCACCAATAGAACCCCCCACATAGACACCATTTTACTTTCCATTAAAACCAATACAATTCCTATTATAACCATTAAATCCATTGCACTTTTTGTTGTGTTTTGGGCAGGGATCTATTGTGTTTTTTCAGCAGCTTGTACCCATATTTAATTCCTGACATGAATGAAAACAAGGATTGTCCATTAATCCACATTGAATTAGTATCTAGCTTGACTAAGGACAAAGATCTTTCTGATGAAGTACTTTAATAAAAGGATAGTTTATAATAATTCTGTCTAATTAGAGTATAAATACACTTCGATTTGATTCCATCTACTGCTACAACTCGAAAGCCAAGATAAAAAACACTACTGAAGTCAAACTAGCAATTTGTAGGTCATAGCATTTATATGCATACATTTCTTGTTTTAGCTATTTGAATACAATCTGAGGAACTTGATCGTGCCTTTATATGCCTCATATCGTTGATCGTTCTCTCCAACTTTTCTTGTAATATCCTTGTTATCCACTTGGAGGAGCTCTTGTTCCATCACTAAGCGCTCGTATCGACCGCGTTTATCTCCGCGAGCCAGCGATCATTTCCCTGCGCCTTTGAGATTATTTTCACGTGTCTTCAGACGCAGAATATCGCCATATGTTCTGCCGAGAAGCCTTATATGACTCATGATATTCCAGACTAAGTCCAAATATAATATATTGGAAATAAAGTCTGGCTTGAAATAGAACTAAAAGGGTTGTATGAATGTTGTCATTTATATAAAAATGAATACATATATTGGTGAGCTGTAGGCTGATCATCAGATTCGAAAGATACGTTTGGCTATGACAAAATCATGGTATCTTACTTTTCAAAAATAGGCAATAGAGTTTTATTTACCAAACATCAAAAACGTTGAAATTGGCATGAAAAGGGTATATTTTAGGTCTTTCGACACACTTTGTTACACTTTTTTAAAAAGTCATAAATGCTACATGCATAAATATGTAGGCTACCATATGAACGTATATATTTTTCTAACTATAATAGTAAATTAATTAGCAAAATGCTAGAGTAAGTTAGACTGTAATTATCCTTCTAATATACGTTCGAACACGCACATAGGCTATGCAAATCATTGGCTTTGTTCTTTCAGCCAATAAAAAAACATCAGAAAAATCACCCACAAATCCATTTAACATGATCGTTTCAAAAGCGTCTCTTGCCCGCGGAGGAGATGTTGTCCCGCACAGTGTCTTGTTTGAGGGTCGTTCTCGCCCTGAGCAGCGGGACTGGAGCGCGCTGAGCGCGACCCCGTGACACGCCTCCTCTGATTTTCACATTCCATTAGGTAATTCAATAGCAGACAATTAGACTGACCCAGCCATCGGCCCACCCAACGGGACACTGCCGACACAATGACCCTGATAGGGCAACGCTGCAGAAGTCTGCCTGCAGTTCCGCGTCATCCATTTGAGCATGGAAATGATTAATTACAGTTATAGACGTGTAAGATATTAAATAAATTAAAATTCATTGTTTTGAAAGGTATTTATGAATCATAAATATTTTAAATATTGCTTTAGGATAATTATGTGAAGATATACCTTTTAATAAATATATGATATTAAACACAATAAAATGAGTGCCTACAGAGATTTTTTATTTTTTTCTATAAATATAAGCAAATTCTTGAATATATTATTTATTGTAAAGTAACAATAACACATTGTACCAATGTATTCAACTATGTATGCCAGCCCTAGTTTATGACAATTCAGTCATTTTAATTTTTAAAATTATTAAAATAATAACATTTTATTTATTTATATTTATAAAATATTGTACCAAGTCCTGTATGCCATTGCAATTAATTGTTGTTTTTTTTCTTGTTTTTTTCAATACATTTATTTTTTATTATTTATTATTAGGCCTATTATTATTATTATTATTATTAAATAAGTACACATTTAATCATTCAATTATTATATGACAACACTTTTTTTCAACAAATTCATTTTTTTAATTAATTTTTTATTTAAAGTTTTTTGGATAGGCTTTACTTAAAGCAATGTAGAAATTTATCTTTATTTTAAAATATTTTATTTTGAATCTGCATGACGATAGATAGATAGATAGATAGATAGATAGCATTTCTGGAGCAATTCCACCGTTTTCAGAAGTGCCTTGGTGCCTCGGCCCGTTCTCTGCTGGTCTGAAGGGGTTGAATGACAGATCACGCCTGCAAGTGACAATGTCTCGATGAGCGGACATTAACACCGGCGCTCACTCGTCTCTTCCCCTTCCTCTGTCTCTTTATTCCGCGAGAAAACGCGAAGCACAGCGCCTCGGGCACTGAACACAATGGAGAGCTGAAGAGGGTGGGACGGGGGGAGAGAGAGACCCCATGCATGTATAAATGAAGGCTGCATGGGGGAAGGTAGGGGCGGCCTTGAAGAGATCAGATTAAACAACAATACAAAAGCCCACCACACTCGCCTCTTATTTATTTAGATTTTAATGAATGGGGAGCGTTTGTGTCAGCTGAAGAATCCTAATATCCTATAAGGCCCTCGCCGTGTTAAATAAGGCCTAATGACCTGTTTTCTTCGGCATTCATTTTAGGAGAGTGCATGTTGTAGCCTATGTCCAACCCAGTCTCTGAAAATATTAACTCAATATATTCATACTCTCATACATTCTCACATATTTGAGCGTTGCTCTGGGAGAGGCATTGTCTCTTTCTTATCAGTAGATAACATTATCGCTTTTTTATTATCTCTTTAGAACTGTACATTTTATAGTGTTCAAATAGTGTCTGTTTTCATTGAATTTAGGTCTTATTTGCTACTGGTTAATTGTAGTTGGACAGGATTTCTTACTAAGATATTTAGCTAGCCTATAGACAAATTAATCAGATCAATAAGACTTAAGAACTTATTAACGTACTTTATATTTAGATTTTCTGAAGTAAAAATTCAAAATGACCATCCAAAACAAGCCAGAGTACAGTAGTACATTTATTTGACAAAAACACCAACGTAGTTCGACCCAAATATTAAAACACATCATAAAACCCAAATGGCATCAGACTTTAAAACATTTCTGGAACATGTCATCTCTCTAGATACAGGGTTGATTAATATGTTCATTTTGAATTACAATTTATACTGGACTTTACATTACACTATAGCTTAATTCTCCAAATTTCTTCAAAAACCAATCGCTCGCCTGTGAATATGGGAGTCGGAGCACGTTCCCGAGCTCTTTAAGCGCGTTCCCCAGCGCTGTGACCTCCAGGTCGCCTCCCCCGGGGATGATGCTTGCGTGTGGGGGAAGGGTTTGGCCGTCAGGCGGTGGCCAATACATCCTCCGTCAAAGCCCCGAGCAATCCTGTTACACACGCAGCTCGCGCGATTATCCTGCTTCTCTTCAAGCGCGACAAAAACAGCCTCTCGCGCAGAGCGGTCTCAAACACCAGTCATATCTACGAATATTCCAGCCTATTTAAACTAGTTCTGATTTGAATCCAACATACGTCATCTTAGCTAGCTTATAATGTTCTAAAACGTTCTAAATGCTCCAAAAATGGAATGTTTTTACAAACATTCAAATTTATGTCCTGGGAACTTTGCTAGGAACTTTAATTATGAGGTTAATCTTTTCTAAATATTGTTACTGAACGTTTGAGTAGCCTAATTTTGCAACCAGGTTTACAAAAATGTTCTTAGCACATCTAAAACATCCTGAGAATTTCATCATCTTTAAACAACGTTGCACTAAGAACGTTTTCGTGTGAAAACTTTCATTAAACATTTTAATAAAGTTTGTACAATTAATGTGTCATTTTAGCTTCAAATGTGACATGACCGTGTCATTTTAAATAAAACTTTGACTTCAGCTTCATGTCTAGGCCCCAGCGAAGTCTATTTTTATATATATTTTTTAAACTTTTTTATGCAAGTGCATTTCTGATTCCAATAACTAATAATCTTTATTTTGAATTGTTGACAACAAAAGTGCAACCACTATTATACCCTATTTTGTTTTAAGTAGCCTCTTCATGTGCTCAACAAAGTGAACTAGGGTTTAATGTGTTTAAAGCGTTCTGTTGGATAGGATTTTATTGCTTGATCAATTTTATATTGAATATTTAAATACAAGCGTATTAAGTGTTCTGCTTAAATTAAGTGTTCTGCTTTAAAAAAAAAGTCACATTTATGATAATATAAACCATCTATAAGGTTTAAAACACCCTATAAATCCACCTACCCTCTCCTCTCTCTTTATAATATAAGCCAAAAATACCGTTTTGTGGTTTTCCAGAAGCCTCTCAGCGGCACTGCCGATTAATTTTGTTTACGGAGCCCGCGCGCTGTGCAAAACACCCCCCTCTCGCTGTATTCTACACGGGCGCATCGAGTCGTACAGAGGGAGCGCAGCCTACTGGGTTTATGGTAATTGCGGTTGTTCCCCCGACTGGCCTTCTGGGTAAGAGAGAGAGAGAGAGCGCGCGCGAGTGAGGGAGAGACAGGCGTCTTGCGCTCAGCTTTCATTCCCCGCTGCACGCGCTTACGGAGAGACACGCACACACAAGCAGCAGTCGCGCAAAGCACTCAGCGCGCCAGGGATATCGCGTATCGAAACCGGGACAAAGAGACTGAAAATTTTCCGCGATCGGTCCGTTAGATTAAAGAGACAGAGAGGAGTTCGTGTGGCGGTTTCCTTATCCAGTGGTCCGTAAATGTGCGTGTGAGGACCGGCCCGTGCACACACGAGCAAACACACTGCTGCCGTTCTCGCGGCGTGGCTCTCGATCGCTCGTTGTCTCGCTGAGCCCAACATGGCGCTGCGAGGCGTCATATAGCAGACTGAGTTCAGTTCAACCAGAGCCCCGGGGATTTTTCGCCACCTGTGCATTCGCGCGATTCGTGTCGAAGCCGTCCTCCTCTTGTGAATCAAAGGAATTACGTTCGACTGCTATTGCATGGATGTATATGGAGCTCCTATTCGTGTTCACAGTTTTTCCAGGAGTGGATATTCGCATTCGGCAAGTCCGGAGATACTTTGAACTTCTGAAGGACTTCCTTTGAAAACAAAGAGAAAACTATGGTTAGTAGACTGACACGAGTTATATATATAAATGCTACATAGTAATGCAGCTTTCAATAGGAGCATCCGATCCTCTTTGTTTTAACGGGAATCTTTGCATATCTTAAAAACTAAAAGAGCGAAAACTTGCGTTTAAAGAGGAAACCCCATACTTTCCATGTGACTCGATGAACAACAAGCATCACTGCATTCAGGTAAGAACGTTTTAAGCTTTATTATTGATGTTTTCCATGTCTTCTCTTCTTATGTTTGTTCCGTTACATTGTCCAGTCTAGGCAAATGCGTCCGATCAGTTTCGTGCGGACCTTTGGCAAAGCTAGAGGGGTTTGTTTTTGATACCTAAAACTATTTTAAACCACGAACCTTCGCATATAGACTGCTGTTTTGACATATTCGACGTTTCGATGTATAACTTGTGTTTGCTGATAAGTTTTCAACATTTTGTCTCTGGACTGACTCGCGATCGCGGCGGTGTTGTTGACACTTCTTGTTGGTGTTTTGTGTTTGAATATAAAACATCACACATTGCTTTTCATCTCATAAATCTATATATTCTACTTTTTCTGTCAGTCCACGGACTGTCTTCACGAGCTAACGAACCATTTCCCATGTTACGGGACTTTCCTTTTTAGTAGCTGACCTTTTTTACTGCGCATCACAGCCTATTCATAGCGAAATCAAATCGTAGATTTGTGGAACTGTTGGTTTCTGTGAAATTCACGTGTGTTCATTTTTTTTCGTGTTGAGTAATAGACGGCAGCGCGCGCTCGCGGTGGCGCGTGGACTTTATTTTTCCGATCGGGATACACCGCGCACGCTATTGATTTCGCGAGCCTCGCCCTTTTATATGACGGTTGCTAACCATATGAAAATTGCAATAAATAATCCCTGTCAGTCCCTTGCAAAGCTCCTAGAAAAAAAAAGAACTGGATGTGACCTCCAAACAAGTATATAAGCACGTTTGGAGGTCACCTCCATTCCTTTTTTTCAGTGAGCTTTGTGAGAGGACTTAAAGGAAACGTTATGCACAGAATAAGCTTGTAAATTCCTATAAAATGAATGAAATGTTATTTGTGGAGCCATTGCTAGACATTGAAGCCAGGTAGCGTTCCATTTGGCGGCTTTGTGGAGAAGCTCTAGTCCTCCTTTTGTTAATGTTGACGAGACACTTCGCGACCTTCTTTCGCTCAAAGTTATTCGCTGTCGGGTTGTGTCCGGGACTGGAGGAAATGACTTGGCCGGTTCCTACTAACTGAAGACATTGACAGTTGTGTGTATAATCTAGCATAGAGCTTTGAAGTTTGAGAAACCCCTTTGTCCTCGACAGGCGCGGCTGTTTGGACATTAGGATCCGTATTGACGCGATTTTTCTCCACTTCACATATTTTACTCACTAGGCTATGTCACGCAGGCTTCTAATAACTTGCATTTTTGGGTTGTCGCACGGTGATGCTTGCTTTGTAGGAACACCTCAGGGTTGACTCCGAGCTGTTAAAGAGCTGTGATGGTATCTGAAAGTTTGTAGGTGTAATTCCCACAAGGGCTGATCAATGAACCATTATCACCGTGCCTTGAATAAGTCACCTAATCCCAGGTTTATCTAGGTTGACTTGATGAGTGCTGTTTAAATCACCCGTGATAAAAAGCTGTTAAATTACTATTTGTAAAGAGTTTAAGACAAAACAGAAACAACAGGCTACAGTTTCGCTAAAGTTGAAGATACGTTGTTGTTGGTTATGCTGAGGCAAATTTAGGCCCCTAGTTACTGGCCTGCTTTTTGTAGTCCAACCCGTGGGTTAATTTTTCACAGGAGTCTCGTTTCTAAATGCTTGCGACGTGCTATTCTGCATAATTAAAGCGCTGTGGACGCTATTAATCAAACATGTCAGAGCGTATCCGTATGAATCCTGGTAGAAAGAAAGCCCTGGATCCATCCATATTTTCATAGGCTTGCCTAAACGGCTACTGCAGATTTTTTGGCATCCAGTGTGTAAGCCTGACTCAATCACACTGTCAGTTTTGAAAGTGCGTTTCAATCTGACGCCTAGTGCTGCATGCACTCTTAAGTTGTTCCTCAACAGCTCTTGTTAAGGATTCCCAGTAAGACCCCTTTGGCTGTAGAAGTTTTTGAGTTGGCCCATTTGATCTTTATAGATTAAAAGTGTGCTTGATATTATATTTATAGGTTCTTTAGATCAATGTAGGCTATAACTTTTTTGGGGTTATTTTGTGTAGGCCTATATATTCTTCTGAAGAGCTACACGGTGAGGAATTCTTGGTTGCCCTTAAATGTGAGAGATCTGAAATCACGAAACCCTTTCTGCCTTTAATTGGAACCTTAACTCGTGTGTACACACGCACACTGAAGCATTCAACTGAATACGACTTTTTACTTTGTAGCAAATCAAACATTGCAAACTTTATAGAGTGGAACTAATGGCAGATTTAATGTTATACAAAAGCCTACAATCTGCTCATTATTTGTTCCAATCTGTTCAATACAACATAACCGAAGCTTCCGTGTAGCCTAGTATATTCCAATTTTTTATTTATTTTAGTCTTAAGTGATTCCCACTTTTAAGACTTTTAAAACCCGCACTATATGTCTACGCATTTTTTTGTAATGCAATTTAAAGCACGAATACCGGTTGTTTTCCACCGTTCATTTCGTCCCCCGACTCGCCCCGCCGGGACCCCCAGCTCTCCGGGTTTGTTTATTTATAGCCCGTCAGCTCAGTGTGAGCTCACGCCTGCAAGGTCTCCTCACCCACGGAGCCTGTCTGCTGGAGACAGACCAGCCTATATTCCGATGTCAGCGTCAGACTTGCAACAGAGAAAGTGTGACATGTCTGCCCAGTATTGTAATGCCCTATACATATACCCGCGGGTGGAATTCAGACCGATAACTCATGGCCTGAGCTAAACCTGTGCCACAGTTCACAGAATATTTTAAGTGATTGATGTTGGCCATGAATCTGGCAGAAATCAAAATGAGCCACATAACAGAGTTTGGCTGCATTAGAGGTATCCTATAGAACATTAGAGGCCAACCCACTGCGGTCAATAGGCTATTTTAGATGATTTTTGCTGGTTATTTTGTGTTTAACAAAATATATGACTTAATGCTGTGTGCTTTAGTCTGTTTAAATGTGCTTGAAATGTGCTCTGGACTAGATAATTTATATAAAGCTTATTTTTTTGTTTATTTTAGACGCTCTATAATGTATATTGTGTATTTACAACGACTTTTGCTATTGGTTAGTTTGCGTTTCAGAAGTGAATCTGGAGCAGTCAATATATAGACCCTTTTCACATCTGTTAAAACAGACCAATTCATCTAATAAAAAAAAAAAAACAATTTGCAAAACATTTGGGCTAAATATGAAATATTTTGTGTTTAACACCCAAGCACCCGCGAGAAGACATCCTCACAGAGTTGATTTCTTTACCAAATCGTGTTGCCAGAGTTTGCTTTTGTCTTGGCAACCCGTTTGGCTTTTATTCGCCAGCGTTTTAGTTCGTGTGAGGGTGGAGAGATGCGCGCGGATCGGATTTCGGAGTTTGGCTCCAGCTGGAGACGTCACGGTTTGATTGAAGTTTCTTCTCGGTCCGAGCGGTCCCGCGGGACGGCGCGCGCTGAAACGGGAGAGCTCTTCTCTTCGCTTCACCGAGCTTTTGTGCCGCAGCAGGAGCCCCGGCGTGCACGGATCGCTGCGCGCTCCCGAAGCGACGCCTACCCATGGATACATTGTTTTCTATCCTTTTGCGCTGTGTTTCGTTTTTTTCTCACACGTTAAAAGTTTGGATTTTTAATACAAATACGCTGTACTGGAGATAATACATTATATAGACGTGGTGTGAAAATGTCAGTCACTTTATGTTCTAGTTAGAACCGAAAAGGAGAAGCGCAACTTCAACGAGGATGTTTTTTTTTTTCTCATAGCAAACCATCTAGGTAACCTACTGGTGCTTTTATAAACATCTCTCCTTTAATATAGTGGAGAACGGATTATTAGTTAAACGATTAACAGCACGCAATGAGCTGCAAAGTCATCATACATAGACATGATAAAACTGCTCTCAATTAAAACAGAACCACACACCCTGAAGAGGTAATGCTTTAGAAGTAATAAAAAATCCTTTGTGGCTTCATCCACACATTTGGTTATTCATAATAGACGTTTAAATATTTTGCATTCACATGCGGTGTCTTTTAATAATAACAGAACAAAATGTGTCACTTAACACGTCTGATAGCAAGATATATATTAATGAGTAAAGTGGGGACGAGGTACATAATCTGCTTATTATCTTGTGCACAAGTTAAAAACGGCCTTAGGGTGTCTGGAATTAAATGGGGTACGGGAAATCCTAAGAAATGTGCCTGTTTTGTGTCTTTAACGCTTCATAAAAGTTTTTCAGGACTGTTTAGGGGAAAAGTTTTTGTCATCTCATGAGCTTTTATGAAGAACTTTTTTTGGAGTTGAAGCTGGAACATGACCAATTAACTGTATCGGATTAATTCAGTTCAACTGTATTTGACTCACTAAAAAGATCCGGTTGAATCTGAATCGTAATTGAATTCAGTAGGCTATAGTGAAATTCTGGTAGGCTACCGCTGAATATTCGCGCAACAAACACCGTTAAGAGGCAGGGTTCGATTTACATCGGCGGAAGGATGCAAGTTCAGGAACCCTTAACGGAACAGAACGTCACTCGTGTTTAAAAACGGAACCAGTTGCGAATAGCAGTTCTCGGGTTCCAAGTCTCAGAGAACCTAAATCGTATCGATTTGTATTGGCAAGCGAGAGGAGAAAAGACAGACAGGGAGAGAGAGGGTGGGCTAGAGCCAGCGCTGTAGTCTCTAGAGTACACGCACGCAACCCACCATTTCAGAGCAGCGCAGAGCAGAGCGCACACGCGGCAGACGGGGAGGTGAGCGAGCGAGAGAAAGGAATGGCTGCGGGGGCCGCACGCGGAATGTGAGAGCTGCCAGCGCGTGGGGCTCGCAGCAATTCGTATCGCTTCTCGCAGCTGAATGTCTGCAGGCAAATAATCACTTTTGTACACGTTGCGTCTTAAATATCCGAGCCCTGCCCGCGGAATGTTTAGTTTGTTTTTTTTTGTCTTTTTATATGTTATATATAATGGGCCATGTGCCCATTATACGTGTGTATATCACATGTGCGCATAGAAAAATGAAAAGTTTTGTCTTATGTTGTAGACTAATGGGATGCGAAACATGCATGTTGACTGACCCTTTGATTAAAAGATATAGATAACATTTATTATAAAAGGGTGTTTTATAGCTGGCAGTTATGTCCCATGCGGCTAAATCTTTTTCATTTTATTACGAAAGTCAGGTTAATACTGTCCTTGAAACGATTTACTATACACTCATTGTTTATTTTGCAATTTATTAATCAATCATTTTATATAAATACGAAATTAATATTTCTCATAGACCTAGATTTTTTTTTAACCGATAGTTACATAAAATTAGGCTACCCGCGCAGTAAATATATCAATATTTAGCCTCTTTGTGAAAACGTTTAATTTTTAGGCAGGTGTGTTAAGCGTGAAAATATTATGTGTGCATTTAGGTCAGTTCTACGATACATAATATGCAGTGTATGAAATGAACAACAAATTACTTCAGAAATAATTAAAATAAGAAAAAAAAAGAAAAATAACATTCTGCTTTATATGTAATTATCGCAGAAAGTGTAAAATTGGTTCACATAGCACGTCTAGATCTGGCCTTCGCTAATATGTGGCAATCTAGGATAATATATGTGTCAGTAATGTGGACGGATAGCACCTTGCAGCCTATGACACGTTCATTTTCAGTTAGACATTGGACGCTTTGCGCTTAAGGTAATAAAGATAAGCTCATACTTTTCACAGCAAAGCAGTTCTCTTTGAAATGGTGTGCTTTAATGAAAATATCTTATTCGTATCAGGCTTGTATTACATGCCTTCTATTCATAATTTACGTATAGGCATTCCATACATTTAAGTAGGCTTTTAGACCTACATTTCTTGAAAGTCTTAAAGCTTTTGTCCTCGTTTTTCTCCCTTCATTCGGCTTTGTTTTCATCTCCTGCTTACGGATATTCTAAAACATTTTACTGCCACTTTAAGAGCAGTAGAGAGTGTCGGCGCGGCGGACGATAGACTTGGCGATCTGCCACAGTTGGAGAGCTGATGGCAGGGCCTCTGGGGCTCCTAGGTGGAGATCTCAGCGGCCTTCCTTTCTCTGCACTTGAGGCCTCACTGCAAAAACTCACACCTCGTGAGCTAAACATTTAACACTCTCTTTCATGCTCCGCACACTTTATAACATCATCTCGTGTTCTTCTATCAACAACACCGGCCTGATGCAACGGCTTTCACGCCTGGTAATGCCTTTGGCATATCCGTGCCACACTGTCACGCAAACGTGGTGGGTAGGCATTGAAAATAATTCTTTTTACTTGTAAAAATATACTAAGCATTAGGCCTACAGTTGTTTTGGGCTTCTGTTAATGTGAATACTGTTATTTAATTCATTATTTTAGCTTGAATATAGGTTATATATCATCATTTGAATGTGTACGTATAAATGCGGGTAGGCTACTTTTTATTTGCTTTATAATTTTGCGAATTTTCAGCTTTGAAGTGAGCCGAAGATTACGCGCTGCATTTTTTTTCTTGCGCAGCGCACAACGACAGGAATGACAAACCAATTCCGTGTGCGGGGGCTAAAGAACGTAAAATACGTAGCAAAGTTTAACCTTTGTGTAGTCTTTTGTTTAGTTTGAAAGCCAAGGTGATTAGAAACAAAGTTAAAACGGCCCATGCAGCCTGATTCAGTCTGGGCTCACCTGCATTAAATGGCAGACAAAGCGCCCGGCGAGCTTGGCGTGTGATTGATGTCTTTGAGAGCGGAGGTTTCTTTCCTCCGTGGGGGGTGAGTACCCCTCTTACCGAAGCGCCCCTCAAATGCATAATGTCCTCGCCCCCGCTGGCGCAATGAAAGAGCGGGTCACAGAGGGGACGGAAAATGAGAGCGCAGAGAACGTGACTGAATGGCCAAGGCGAGTAGGTTTCTGCTGCGCTCCCCACGGCAGGGTCGGATTAGGCTTTGCGAGCAGAAGAGCATGGGGGAAGGGAGGCACACGCTCCGGGAACAGGGGCAGAATTTACGTTTATTAAGTTTAATGGCGGCTTAATGTTGGTGTAGTTATAGAACAATAATTCAACTTCGCGTGTAAATGCAAGAGGGCTACTCACGCGCACGTGCTTAGCCTGAATAGCAATGCATCTTGTACTGTTTTGCATAAGTGCAACTGCTTTTAGTGATAGATTGTAATTGTAGCTATTAATACATTCTGCTTATGCATTAAAGCTGTTGTGCAGCACAGGTTGCTATGGAAGTGATGCATGCACATCTGTGTGTGTATGTGTGTAGGTTGGTTTGATTGATGACAGAGGGCAAACTGTCTCACTCCTTCAATAGCAGCGACTGTGGCCATGTCTCTAGATAAGCTCTGGGTCTGCGTTATTGAAATCTGGGGTCTGTAGAGCCATCAATAACAGAGGTGCAGCTCGCCTACTCAACAAAGGTCCGCTATAATGTCTTGCCATGCTGTGGGGCTGGGCGGCAGTATTTTGGGGGGAGGGGGCAGCTTTTGATTGCTGCTCTCTCTGTTGTAATGATGACCCCCCCCCCCCCCCCTTCTTGCGCTGGTCTGTATGAGTACAGAACACAGAGGGATTCCTTATCAGAGCACTTGCTCTGAGATAACAAGGCACGTGGCCCGCTGACCGTTCATGGAGATGAAGGCTTATGGATGTGGAAAAGCAGGCCAAGGCCTCACGAAGAGGTCGTTTTTCATTTTCCCTTTTCCCTCTCTCTGCTCATGTTAGCGGTAGTATGCCAATTTCTCTGCATGGTAATCTAGGCTCATTTTCACTGGGGTTCATTGCGTTTAGCCTAAAAAAATGATATGTGAATAAATGATAGAATGTGGTAAATATTCTGCCTTAAGAGCTGCATGATGTATAAGATCTTTGTTGTTTTTTCCTCCAACAGAAAATTATCCTTATGGGATGGTGAAGACTAAAGAATCTGTTGAGAACTAACAGAGAAATAGAGTCCTCATTCAAAGCATGGTAAGCATTTCATCTAACACATACTCATGCATGTAAACAACAGATACTCTTTCAGTTAGTCATGTGTGAGAACAGCTTTGTGTCATTTCTTTTTTTCATAGAGAGACAGATTTCAAACTATCCCCTCCCACATTGAAATATATCAACCTGTCATGCTTGCAAAGAGCGTAATCACCTGTTTTCTTGCATTAGAATTTTCCATTGTTGACAGATGCATTCTCACAAGTCAGGACTGGTATAATTTGACTCCCAGGTCGCTCTCAGGTTTGATGGGAAGACCGTCCTGCGTTGTCTGCCAGACTGCGCAGAAAGCATACATCAAGGCTGCTGCCTTTACCGCACTATAACCTCACCGCAGCTGACATTTAAAACGTTTTCTGCATTCGCCTGTTCTGACCTTGACTAGTGCAATGTGTTGTGACGTCCTTGTAATTTCCTATTAGCTTTTTTAAGGTGGTGTGAAAATCATCAGATTACTTCGTATGAATCAGTTTGCGATTAGAAAGTGAGATGCTTTTCTCTCTGACCTTTTAATAAGAAAGTCTGATGTTTATATAAAATGACCGTTTGTGGTATCTGTCATGTACTATGATTAATTTTTTAAGGTTCTTATCACATGCAGTCTCTTATTACAGTGATAAATCTACCCTCTCATTTAGTGAAGGGCGATAAAGATTGGATGGATTGAACCTGCTGTTAATCTGTATTGGCCTTTTGTTCACTTGTCTGTTCGTTGTCTGAATCTTATTGCTCTTTGTTTGTTGTCTTCTTCTGCACTCCTTCTCCCCCCACCCTTACCACTCTCTGCTCTTTTGTCCCAGGTGGATGCGAGTGCAACCTGCAGAATGAACCCTCTCAGTGCACTTGGCATCGATCGGGCCAGCCTGATGCGGGAGAGCCTCCATGTTCACGGAGGAATGGTTTATCCACCAGGAATTCGGACTCTGCCGACAGAAAAGGGCTATGTTGGTGACAGGATCCCGGACTTGCTCTACAAACCAGATGTGTCTCTTGACGGCAGAAAGACAGCAAACAGTTACGTTGGACTTTATAAAAGTTCCCCTCCTGGGATTCAAAAGCCGCTGGTTGTGCCTGGGACTGGTGCAGATGCTTTAGGTTTGGACAGACGGGTCATAGCAGCAGATAAGCCCCCAGAATTGAGTCTCAATGGTGGTACCGGCTATCTGCGGGTTCCCTGGATGAATCCCTACCATGAACCTGGAATGTACTCCTTTTTAGACTCCAGTAAATACACTACTTTGAACATGTATAAAGCATCAATCCTGTCACAACCACCACCTTACCTTCCGCAGCATCTGGCCTACCAGTCTCTATGTGCAGGAGCAGGAGGAAGTGCAGCTGGTACAGAGCGCTTGTTTTACATGCCCCCCTATCCCCCTACACCTATATCTTCACCCCTTGCTCCTCCTCTCAGGATCCCCACTGCAACTGTTGCCCCTACTACACTGTCACCTATGATGCACCACCAGGACAAAACGATACAGAGTATTGGTCCAAGGATTCACCATGAGCCCTCAGCATTTGGGCAGCAGACCATACATCAGCAGACACAGTCCCATCACCAGTCACCCAGTGATAGGCAGCACAGCAGCAGTGGAAACAGTTCCAGCAACAGCAAGTCCATCCGGACCCCATCCAGCAAAAACACAAGCAGCACTAGCAGTAATGTTAGCAACAGTAGCAGCGTTGGTGTTAGCAGCAGCTCTAGTTCCATAGTCTCAGTAGACTCATGTCCTTCCCTTTTAATGCAGCCACCCCGCCCTACACCACGCCCCTCTCAGCAGCCTGCAGCACCACCTCCCCCTCCCCCACCACTTGTGGATAGCACTGTGGATTTCCAAAAGCCTCTGTACAGAAGTCCTTCCTCATCCTCGTCATCTTCACCATCGGTTGCTCACCCTGTCTACATTAGCAGCATGTCCAAAGAGCTTCGCTCTCCAATTCGGCCTACTAGCCAGAAGCCTAAAGCCAAAGAGGCAACCGTGGAGTCCAGCAGAGGTATGGGGAATGAAAGAAAAAGCAGCAGCTCACCTGTTAAGACCTCTTCTGAGAAACCACCTCAACAGGGGCCTATTACCAAAGACCCAGCAGACAAGCCTTTAGACCTGTCTGCCAAAATCATGGACTTTGAAGGACCTACTAATGGGTACCCCCCTAAATTAGATGCCTTAGCCAAGCTTGGCTATTCCCCTACTGCCCGTTATGGACTCCCCCCAAACAGGGAACTTTTAAAAGAAACCCTTTCTCCATCATCCACCGCAGTAAGCACTTCTTCTAAAACTCCAGAAAGGCCTGAGATAATTAGCACTTTACCATCTTCCTGGGTGGTGCCAAGTCCTACCCAGACAATCAGCTCTGAGGCAAGTCAAAACAAAGGCTCCAGCATCATCAAGAATAAAAATCTTGAACATGTGGTGCCACAGTCAAGAAGTTCCTCTTGTCCCAGAATTGATGACCAAAACAATGGCTCAATCCCAAGTTCTGCCCCTACTGTCATGAATACAGCATCTCGGCCATCATCTGTCTCACCTTCTCCCAAGATTAATGGAGAATGGCCAAAGTCAGTTCCCACCCCATCAGAAAAGACCCAAGCAGCAGCAAAGCCCTCAAAGACACTCAAAAAACATGAACCCCCTGAAATTGGCTTTAAGCCTCAGCAATCACATTTGGAGAATGGACATGCTCCAAGCCACCTCTACATGCCTCAGGGTGAAACTTATCTTCCTCCCAGCTTAGCATATTCTAACAGATACCTTTCATACCCAGTACCCGAGAGTCTTTCCCTTTCCCACTTGCAGTTGTCAGGAAAAGGGCCAGTGTACCCTCATCCAGTTCTGCTTAGCACTAACAGTCTGTATTCAGCACGTTTAACACCCAAACCCGGCATCCCATATGGAATCCCACCCAGTCATGGAGAATATCTGACTTACCATGATTCACAGGAGATGGTCCATCCACTAATGTCTCCCCACATGCCTCTAGACCACAAAGTCGCTGAGCGTCTAGAACTTAGGCACAGACCCCTGGACAAGCCTTGGCATCACGACGAGGCTCCATATAAGCGCCAAAGCATCACTGACACAGACCCAGGCTACAAATCTGAGAGGGAGTCTGAAAGGCAAGAAGTTTTGGGCTCAAAGTCTCAGAGCAAACCTCACATAGTGAATAAAGAGGAGATTGTGTGTATCGACCTGGTCCAAGATGACACAGATGGCAGTCCAGAGCCAGACAAACATAGTGCCATCGATGCCAAATGCAAAGAGCCAGCTAAGCCAGTCGGCAGTGGCACAGGGATGGGGAATGAGAGTAGCAGTAATTCTGAGGGGAAAGAGCCAGAGCTCATGCAGATTTTGCGCTCCGGCCAGCCTGCTGTATCCTGGCCAACTGATTCAGAGCGGCGGGCAGAAGTATGCAGTCCGCCTCGGCCACAGAAGCAGTCTGACTCTCCTGTGCACAGCCAGAGTGAGGAAAGCTCCTCTGAGCATAGCCCACTACCTGACATGTTGGAAGAGCAGACACTGCGCTGTGCCAGAACCTCCGGCGAAAGGGCTAGAGCTGATGGTGCTGAATTCAAAGTTGATCGGCACCACGCTAATCGGCAATATGTGGACCTGGGCAAGGATGTACCAGAAGATGCAGAGTCCCATGAGGATGAGGAGGAAGGACATGGCTTGTCTAAAAGCAAGAGATCCAGCTTGGCCAAGAGAATAGCCAACTCCTCAGGCTATGTTGGCGACCGCTTCAAGTGCGTCACCACTGAGCTGTATGCGGACTCCAGCAAACTAAGCCGGGAACAGCGAGCCTTGCAGGTGAGTTCTGCAATTCTTGTATGTCGGTTGGGATGAATAGGGAAGTTTGTGCAGTTTTGGAGCATGTCACATGTCATTGTCACACTTTCAGTTTGAGACGCATTCAGATCCCTTAAGGTCAAGTAAGAGTGCTATACTGTAAGAACACCTCATATAACTCTTCATGTACCAGTAGCTATCACCAAATTAGATAAAGTTCCCAGCCATCCTGAGATTTACAGCTTCTCTTTAAAAATAGCTCATTGACCTTAGTTCCGGCTTTGAACAGGCACTCGTATCTAACTTCCACACTCGGTTATATTGAACGCCTTGCTAATTACAGATCTCCGTAACCCACACTCCCTCTCCTGCTCTCTCTTTCTAGCAGTTTTTGGGCCCCTGCTGTGAATCTGTCAAACAGGCTTTAATGGCAGCAGTTCTACAGTTAGCGTGAGAGGACCTGGGTGTTTGTACAAGAGCACACACACACACACACTTGAGTGTGTGGTTCAGTCAACGGCTGAAAGGGTTAACACAAAGTGCCGTCTGTGGCTGCTTTGCCCAGTCGTGCGGAAGCTCAGCTGCTGAGTGTTTGTGTGTGTGTGTGCGTGCAGGCCATGGCCTTGCTAGCACATAATGCTGCAGGCAACTGTTAACCTGCAGGTGAGCCCTGGAGAATGGCGTGCATGTGTGTGCAGGGCATACCAAAATATAAACGCACACCCTTTCCTACACGCTTGCGTCTCGCACTTTATTCCTCTCTTTATACATGCACACCCCTAGGCCCCCACTAGCCATGTGCGTGGTGGCAGCCCTCCCAGCTTAAGTGAAATCCGGCCCATTCTTTCCTGATGGGGAAGATTAGAGTTCTTACCAGCAGCAGCGAGCAGAGCGCTCGCCGACTGGCAGAGTCATTAGCGCACACACACATAGTCACGCAGCGGAGGGAGAGCAAGGGAGAGGCTGATGGAAGACAATGCCCTAATTTCAGATAGCCCACACATTTTGGAAAGTCCTTTTTAAATAAGCCCAGTATCTTCTACACATTTCCACATATCATACATTGACGTTTCTATCACTTAAACAAGCCTTAGCATTCTCAACTAAATCATGAATTTCCCCATCTTTTTTTGGTGTATGAGGGTAAGTTAATGTTTGTTTGAAGATGTGTTAAATTTGTGTAAATATTCAATTCAAATCATTGAAAAAGACATTGAGCCCCGTTCTGATTGCTTAGATGGAAGGATTATCACAAGAGGACAGTAATTTAAGTCAACCAGCTGCGTTTTGGGAGGTCAGTTCATTTTATTTTTAAATTACTAATCAGTTGAAATGAGTAACACTTGGTTTTGCGCCCACAGGCGGTTGTGAAGTTAGACTTTATTTCCTTCCTTCTCCCCCTTTCTGAGGGGCCCTGAAAATTGCATGGTCAAATATGAGTAAAATGAATCCCCTGATTTCACCTATATCAGTTAGCTTTTGTTATAAGTTATTGATATGCATTTGCTGCATTTACTCTAATGCGCTTTAGCTCCTGTTCTACTCTCACTGCAGATTTATTTTATGCAGGTTTTATTCTGTTTTTCCCCTCTATTTTTGTTGTACTGGAGCACACGAGAGACAGGCTTTACAGCTGGTGCTCGTAACACTGGATCTGGTTTCACGATTGTGCTGTGTGTGTGTGTGTGTCTGTGTAGCGTGCGATGATGCGTTTCTCGGAGCTGGAGCTGAAGGAAAAGGAGGGGTGTGTGTCGTCTGCAGCGCCAGGCCTGGGGAGAGAGCGGGAGAGAGAGAGGGAGCTGGCAGAGAGCCAGCGCGGAGCGGGAGACTGGGAACGTAGCCAGCCAAGCTCCAGGCCCTCCGCAGCCCTTTCGGCTCTCTCCGATCACACCGAGCAGCACAACGGTAAGATGCTCGCTCACACACACACACAAGCGCAATCCCTCTCCTGCGCTCCCTTTTAGTGTCTTTCTCTTTTCAGCCTATCTTTGTTTCACACTATCTGTCTTCCCTCTTAACTTTCGTCTCTTGCTCACTGGCTGCATTTTTTTCCATGCATTTCGCTCATCCGCTCTCCCTTTGTCCAATCTCCGGCGATCTTGAGTATCCATCCCAGATTCACATGCGCTTGCTCGCTCCCACCAACCCCCTTACATTTCCTCCCCTTGTCACTAGGGACGGTCCCTGTGCTGTGGCGCTCCATGCAACAGCGTTAAACCAGCGGAAACGACGTGGTAAACATGGCTTCCGCCACCGCCACCCTCAAACAGGAAGCTTTCACATAAACATGCACATGCTCTGACTCTCTCCCTCTCTCTGTCTCTCTCTCTCTCTCTCTGCTGTTTTGGCTCTTGTTTTTTCCACTTGAGCTTTGGTAATGGCCTAATGCCATCAGATTTCCAAATCAACACTTTGCTGCTATGTGACCTCGCTCTCCCTGGTGGCTTTCACAGAGGCGAGGCGTTTCCTGTGCATGTGGGTCAGAGTGTGTGTGCGTGAGTGAATGCTCGCATGTGTGTCAGCCACACGGACAATTAACGGCACTCTGGATTACATAAACAGAGTGCGCTCAGCAGACTGGCAGTTCCTGTGAAGCTTTGAAGGTGAAAACCCTAGTGAAAACCTTCTACTGTAGTTTTAAGTTGTCGAATGCCATTCTATTTAACAGTCAATACAGTTCAAGTAATTGATTATTTGACTCGGAGCGTCCTTTCAGGATGGTTCACGTCCTTCGTTCCTCTCTTGATTTTTACGCCCCGTCTGTCCTTCAACATCTCTCTCCCCTGCTCTCTCAGAATGGCCACATTAACTCTCTCCGGGTGACGCGAATGATGTTACCATGGTGATCTGTTTTGGTTCAGAGTTGCTATGGTGCACACATTGCCATGAATTATGGGATGCATGTGGTGTTAGTCACATGCTTTGTGCGTGTCTGTGAGAGCCCGGGGCAGGGTGGGCTGCATTCTTACCCAGGCCAGTATAAAGGTAGTTCTGTTCTGCATCGGCAGCGTGTTAATCGAGTCATTTTGTACGCACGATTTCGCACAGTTATTTTGTTAAATTTTTATTTTTTTTTTTATAAAAATGATAGATTTGGTTTACATGGGACTTATAAGGTGTCAGCTAGCTGCAAAATGTGCGAGTGCATGATTTTAGGACGCGCATATGCTTCTATATATGGTGTGACTGTGTGTGTGTGTGTGTGTGAAAGAGAGAAGCGGGCGGTATGGAGCGTGAGCCCCTAGCGCCTGTCTTTGATCTGCGCTGCTGCTCTTAGCTGCCGGGAGACATTCTCAAGGAGCGCTTTTCACTGCCACACACAGAACGGGAGAAAGCAGGAGAGGGGGAGGAGAGAGAGAGAGGAAGGGGGAGGGAGAGGAGACTCGAGCTGGGTTGCCGCTTGCGCTCTTGGCACGGATGTTTTGGGCTAATTTAAGCTCGCAGAGAGAGCAAGCAAGTGCGTCCCTGTTTGCCGTCTAGCTCCCCGTGTGGGATGGGTGTGGTGTAGTTAGCAAAAACACGCAAGTGTCCAGGGTAGGGGGGGAACGGGGTTGTTTTTTTGGGGGTTTTTTGTGTTCTTTTCCTTTCTATCTCTCTCTGTCTACACTCTGCTTCCTTTTTTGAACTTGGAAAAAGGCTTTTCTTTGCAAGGTCTTTCTGTGTGTCAGACTAACGCAACTGTGTTTGTGTGGCTACGCAGGTGTGACGCCGACATGTGCAAACAACAGAGTTCCCGTACTCCAGCGGTGTGGCCCACCAGCCGATGTCCCGCAGTCCCGCCGAGCAGAGGAGAAGAGAGCGAGGGACGGGAAAGGAGAGGAGGAGGGGTCTGTTGGCACGGCGACGGGCAGGAAACGTGCATTGGGTTTGGAACAGAGCCAAGGCCACCCTGATTGCATGCACACCGCAGAAGAGAGAGAAGGAGAGAGACGGACGAGAGGAGAGGATGATAATGGCATCGCGGCAAAGAGAGCAAGACTGATTTCAGGTAGACGCCCAGGCTGTCTGTCTCTCCAGTGTCCTTCAGGATGTTTGTCCTCGTTTTCCATCTTTTCATCCCGTTCTTTCCACCAGCTCCAAGTAGTGGACGGTCTGCTCTGTCTTTCATCTTATCACCGACCTCCTGACACGTCTCACTCTCTGGCTGCTCTTTTCCCTTTCCCTCTGCTTGCTCCAGCTTTGATTATTTCACTGGCCTTTTCGATTCATCTTGATTTGTGTTTATTGCCGTCACATGGTCCAAATAAACACAACTGCCGGGCGTTCTCTGCCCTACTCTCTCTTTGTGCTCAGTCTAAAGGGCGTTTTCAGACATCAAAACAACCTTTGTATAAACTTGCATCGCTTAAACTTGTCCCAGAAAGCTTGTTTTTGTCAGCAAAACGTGGGTGTCTGTTCAGCTCTGTGCTTTCATTTAAAAGCTATCAAAATGGTGGGTGTTTGTGTTCTAGAAGGAAACAACTCCGTTAACAATCGGAAAACAATTCATGCGCTAAGTGCGCAATTCTTTGTTTATACTTTGCACCGTCACTAAATTCAGCTGTAAATGGGTTGCAGCACATTGTAGAAATGCATTACGATCCAATTCTGGGGGTGCATTGTGAACTTGTGGATCAGAGTATAGCCTAGTGACTCAAGTACTTACCACATACTTATTATGCCAGAACCAGAAACTTGGGCACAGTTAGTATGCAATATATGTAGTCACAAATCATTGTTGGGGAGTAAGTTACATGTAACCAAATCAGAAAGAATGTGTAATTAAATTAGTTACTTATAAAAATATTAACTTTAAAATTTCAAATGTATTAAACTATCTTCTGATTTTTAAATCTGTGTTTAACCTCAGAATGATATAAAGAGGTGAAAAAGAGGAGTTTATTGTTTATTACTACTACTAGGTTAACCCCGCCTGCTTTAAATGATAAACATTTTAAAAAATTTGTTAGAAATTTACAAAAGTACTCAAAGTAATCAAATGCAATCAATAACATTATTATTGTATAATATAATAATAGAAATATTTACACTACTGCACACGGAGTCAGAATTTTCATATGCGTTTTTTTCCTATTAAAATGCTTGAAAATGCAGAAAATCCTAACCCTTGAAAATCCCAAACCTAGTCCGAATTTATTTATTTATTTTTATGACAGACGAACATTTTGGAGGCAGTGTGTAAATGTGATTAACACAATGTGAGTTCATATTTACTTTTTAGCGTGCTCAAATTTAATATGATCAATTAGTGTGCAATGGCCTTAAATCCAGGTGTATCCAGCAAATGGTCCCAGCTGACCACTTAAGATCGGATCATCCGAGCTGAATGTTAATACAAGGTATAAACGGATTGCTTCTATCTCTGTTCACAGACGTATGGCCACAGCCCTCCGAGCAGGAGGTGAAGAATCTGAAGGTGTGTATCGAGTTGACCGGTCTTCGGCTCAGTAAGCCCCGTCACCTCCATCATCTCCAGGAACTGTGGGATAGACAGGGCCAGCTCAACCATGACAGGTCGCAATTCGGAGCTCCCAACATGGGATTGTCTCCCACATCCAAAGCCTCTGTTCCACAACTCCAAACCGCCAGGAGAGAAAAGCTTGACCCTTGCCCCCAAGAGGTACCGAGAGTCGCCCACGGTGTCCCTGCTGTGGATCGAAAGGTCAAAGCAAATGGATTCGAAGAGAAGGGGGTGAAGAGGAGAGCAGAAGTGGAGAAAGGCTGGACTAAGGAGCAGCTGGAGTACGCAGAGTCCGACACAGGTACGCCTTATCGTTTTGTCTCATTTAAATGCACAGTTAAGTGAAAAGCAGAGCATTCTGGGTAGAACAAAGAAGCCTGTCTGTGAAAATCTTTAGAGGACAATTGTGTCAAGAGGACCTCAGACTTTAGCATGGCAAGGGACAACAGTGTAAATTGGTTTTGTCATCTGTTATCCTGTTTTATTTGCATGACTAAACAGTTTCCTCATTTAGCCACAAACCATTCAGGAAAAGAATGAGTTCCGTCTCTTATGCAGCACAAACTACATACTATGCCCTACAGATGGCTTACATACTACATTATATGCCCTACTCATTGCATGTCTACAATCTATACATTACACTCTTCACAGTACAGTCTATATAGTATCTATCTTTGTAGGGTACAGAATACATCTACAACTTATATATGTATAAGTTGTAGATGTATTCTGTACCCTACAAAGATGTTAATACGTTCTGCACACTACCCATTACACCCTCCCCTATACACACTATTCCCCACACCCTATATATTATAAAGTTTCAGCAATAATAGATTACAGGCTACATGTATGCCATACATATTACACACTACCTCCTATGTATTGCATCTTACGAGGCATACAAGGCTTACACACTACACTTTACATGGTATACACTACACCCTACTTGTATACTACAATCAATACCCTACACATATATACTACTTCCTACATACTGTACTGAGTCCTTTTGCACTACATACTAGTAAACATTCTTAACCTTACCTCATATATATTTTCTCTTACACAATACATAATACAATCGTATCCTTCTCACATCTGGTATAGTACACACTACACTTTATATGGTATACACTACACCCTAATGTTCCTAAAATATATACCACAATCTACGTACTATATACTGTTTTTTACTATAGAAACTATCCTTTCACATATGTTCCCTACATATTCATGTATACTACGTCCTACATACTATGTACATTTTTTTACTATACAAACTGCCCTTTCACATATATTTTCTATATGTACATGTATATTATCTCCTACATACTATATACTATTTTTATACTATAGAAACTATGTCCTTTCACATACTAAATTCTGCATACTACGCCCTACATACTACACCCTGTTTCCTTCGATTGGCAGGTCTGTAAATGGTGCTCTAAGCTAAGACTAAGTCTGATTAAGTTATGCAGGTCAGAGAACGACCCAGAAGGAGAGAACAGAGCGGGGAGACGCAAGCAGCGTGAACAAATGAGACACAAAGAGAAATGGAACGAACGGCTGTTAGAAAGCAGAGGGAAAGGGTGGAAGAGAAGGAGTGAAAGAGATGAAAAGAGGATACGGAGCACTGAGGTGAAAGACGAGAGCGAGGCAGTAGGGAGAGGCAGATTAGAGAAAAGCAGAGCACGTCGCCCTGTGTCTGCGGCTTTGGGATAGCAATAATGATTCTTGTTGATTGACAAGCCTCGCTCGCTCGCACGCACACACACACACACTCTCAGGCGCTCGTTCCTTGTTGGTATAAAAGCATCGCCGAGAAAGCGCATGCCGCAGAGTAATGAGCCATAAGATTCCACAACTGTGCAAATAACAACGTGTGTGTGTGTGTGTGTGAGGCTGCCCGTCAGTATCTTGGCTGCTGGATATTGTGCTGGCGTTCTGTCAGGAGGATTAGAGAGCAGCAAGACGAGAGACGAGACTCTTTATCTCATTCTATCCCTCACTCTTTGCGTGTGAGTAATATGTCCTATACATATGCATCTTGGTTTTACTCAAGCTGAGAGATGGTTTGCTAGTTAATGCATTATTGTGTGTGTGTATGTGTGCCCAGTTGCGTGCTAATGGGAGGCTAATATCCCCCAGATGTCCCTGTCAAAATCCGTCTCCCACCGCACACACACACTCTCGCTCTTCAGCCGAGGGAATTCGTACACACACGCAGGCTAATTTGTGTTGTCTATGACGAGGTGTGAGAGACAAGACACGCATGTCAGTGATGCACGACTCTCCGCTGTAAGCCCCAGGGTGTGTGTGCGAGCGCTTTTTTAGCGCGCTGCTTTTGTTCTGTTGATTTTTAAAGGCATTAAGGTCTTTGCTCCCCTTTTGCTAATTGAGTGATTCACTTAGGTTGCAGAGCACGCAGACTTCTGTGCGTGTATGTGTGTGCGTGTGCGTGTGGGGTAGGTGCGGTGAATCCGGTCTCAAGGGTTCTCGGGGTAGGACTTTAATTAGCCTGTTGAAGGAGAGGAGCACTTTACGCAGCCTGGAACAGTTTGCCCATGAGGATGGGTTCTTTTGCACAAACGCGCGCGCACACACACACCAAATGCGAACAGTTGCACAGTTGGTGGTCTGTGTGTTGAAGGTTCTCTAAGGTGCTTTTGTCTCGGGACGATCTATTAGATCTGCCAGCTTCATCTACTGAACTAGATCACTGCAGAGGCTGCTGATATGCGATGGATTTGATTTTGAGGCGAGGATACGATTCGCGAATGTCTGCAGTAGTTTTTGTGGTTGCACATAGAAATATTGTTACCGTTTTTTGGTGTTACGCTACATTCCAGATTTGTTTTGTTTTTACATAGTTTAATCAGTTCACCAAGAATGTAAAAAGACTAAATTGATTTATTTTTTCTTTGTGAATTAAAAAAAGCAGTGTTTACTTAAATTCATCAGTTGGTAAACAAAACTTGTACATTATTTTATGAAAGATAAATAAATGAAAGATAAATAATTAAAAATAATATATATATTTGACCAAAAAATGCATAACAAATTGAAAAATACAAAAAATAGCAAAAGGTCTACCAAATTAGCAAAAATTCTACCAAATTTGAAACAATGTAACAAGTGAATGGAAAGTTTGAATACTGTTAAAACAAACACTTACCTTGTTTTTTAAATTTTTGTATAATATATCTCTTAATAGGCCTGTGAGAGCATTTGTTAGCAAAAATCTGGTCATCGCCTAAATTTGATACTTGGCCTGGCTGATATATCGGTGTTTTGGTAGTTGGTAGTTCATGTTTTTGTTGGCTATGTGGTCTTCTGTCTTTGGCGTCCTCTGTTATTGCTTGCATGCGTGAGAGAAATTTCCTCTGTGTGGTGGGGCTCTCGCTGGCTTTATGTGTGTGTGTGTGTGTGTGTGTGTGTGTGTGCGCGCAACTGAACGGGGAATATGATGAATAATGGAACAGATGTGGAGCGTGCTCGGTTTCTCTCTCTCTCTCCCTCGGCCTTGCGCTCACCCTTTCATCGTCTCTTTCCCTCGCTGCTGCGTTTCTCTCTCTATTCTTCCACTTTTACGTCCGTCCGTCATTTCTCCTTTTCTGTTCGCTGTTGCTTCTCTTTTCATTTGATTTCCCTCTCTTATCTTGCTCTTCCTTTCATGTCTTCCCTCTTTTCCCTTCCGTCCTTCTACGCCGGTTGATGTTATCGCTTAAACGTTCTTGAGCTGTGGTCACGTGAGGCAAAATAGAAAGCAGACGAAGGAAAGGAAGAATCAATTTTTGTAAATCTTTTCGTTGTTTGTCCGTCCCTTGGTCAGGCTGCCTCTGTTCACTCTGCTGCTGTCAGTCTGATTTACCTAAAGAGACTTTAAGGAAGCCTCTGTCGGTTTGATATTTATGCGTGTTGCCGTGACGAAATCTCCCGCGAACGCACAAACCATAAATCCCAGATTTGTGTTCTTATTTATTTTTATGTTTCCTTTTAGTTCTGTTTTCTGGGAAATTAGTTAAGTCTTCATAGAATCTGCGGCTACAAAATTCTTTAGTATTTTAAAAGTTTATTTTATGCATATTTATTGCATTAATTTGATGACAACATTCGCACTGTTACAATTAGCATTTTATGTATCTCCCACCCTTTGTATGTTCTTTTAAATATTTAGTTTATTTGTCTCATTTAGCTCAATTAGTTTCATTCTATTTAATCTTTTCAGCACATTTTTAACGTATGTTTACATTAGACTTTCCACCACAACCAGTGCAGAAAGGGTACATAAAATTTTGTTCTTCAAAAACTTGTTCTTTATCTCTCACCACTTTAATGTTTATAAAATATTAATTTTTGGCACAAACAAAAATGTTAAAGTTTCAATTCAGTTGATTATTTTTCATCCCACTGTAATATTCTCAGTTAATTTTAATGCATTTTACCAAATTTTTAAACTTTGTAGAATTACATTGCCAAAATTTGTTTAAACTTTTTTTATTCCACTGTAACATTCTAAGCTAATTTGAACACATTTTACAGAATTTTTACACTTTGCATAATTACACAGTACATCCTCCACCAATCAACACAAAAATGGGCCAAAAATGTTCCAACTTTTGTGTAATGTTAGCCAACTCTTTTAATCTCGCTCTTTCTCTTTCTCTCTCTCTCTAGCAGTTCCTGTTCTCTCTGATGGCTTTTGTGTTGATGCCGTTCGGAAGTTTTCCTCCTCGATTTCATCTCAATTCTCGGAAAAACGCCAGCGATTAAAGGAACACCGCAAGTCACTGGGATCCTCATCGCCCTCTCCGGACCCCGACGGCACTTTCCCATCTCGTTTGCGCCGACACGGTGACCCGGAAAAGCCAAAGGGCAAGCGGCAGTGCAAGACAAAGCACCTCGGCCAACAGGAGCGCAGGATGCTGTCGCAGTCGACCAATGAGGAGTGTCCTGAACTCAGCCCCGCCCACCAACACAAGGTAAGAGCGGAGGCACATGTCTGTGCAATGACAGAAGGTTGAGGTGCTCGTTTATCCACCTTTAGAACGTCCTTTCTTTGTCTGCGCGCGCGAGGCTAGCGGTGCTCTTTGCTTTGGCTCACAACCCAAGCGTTCTCCCCGGGCTCAGCGAGGAACCGTTTAAAAACGTGTCTCCAATCACAACAATGTTAATCATCCCAATTAGGGAAGCACCGCGGCTCTCTGGGACGGCTCAACGGACGCGGGAGGGGGTCATAGCGTGTGTGTTTAGAGTGCGGTTGCTTTGACCTCCTCTCGTGCTGAAAGGCAGACTCCCAGCGGAGAGACGCAAGCGAGGGGGAAGGGAGAAGTGAAGGCCGGGTCAGAATCTGGTCTGTTTCTTTCTCCGTCAAGGAAAATGATTCCCCAGCGAACTGGCTGTGCATTCTTTAAATAACACAGCCTGCGTTCTCCCCTCACGCAGATGTAGCACACACAAAACACACGTGCACGTGCACACACACTCACCTTGAGTCCACAGCGTTTACAGCAGACAAACGCACTCCTATGAAAATATTATGTAGGTGTTTACACAATACAGTGTATGCGGGTTTACTTGGTTTACAAAGTGAACTACTTTTTCCGAAACCTATGGGACGTCCTCAGTTGGGGAAAAATGACTAGTGGTTTGTTAAAATGTGTGTATTTTTCTTTTTAACTTTTTTTTATGTTTTTATATTTTTAGGAAAATGATTATTAAAATGATCAAAATATAGATTTTTTTAAAAATAATACAAACATTACTTCCAATTCTTCCTATTATAAATTTTAGCAGTATTTATTATTTTTAATAATTTATTAAATGTATTAAATTTATTAAATTTGATTTAAAAATTAAAACATTTTAATAATGAAAACTGTTATTTTTGTTGTTGTTATTATTAAGCATATTCTATATATATATATATATATATATATATATATAGGAGTATATATATATTTTTTTTTTTCATAAATCGCTATCTATCTATCAATGTGTTTGTGTGTGTGTGTATATATATAAATATATATATATATATATATATATATTAGTGATCAGATTAATCTTGGTCTGTCTAATCTGTATGTCCTCATTCAAACAAACAAGAATACGTTGATTCGTCATATTTTAAGAGACTTGTTTTCTTTACGTTGTTATGGACCAGGCAGAGCGTGTATGTGCGTGCGTTATGTGTGTGTGTGTGTTTACTCTGACAGCTGCTGCGCTGTCGAACTCCTCTGGGGTGGGTGGAGTTCCCGCCCCGATCACCCCCCCTTCCCGACCTTCAGTCTGCTCGCATGAACTCGCGGCCTACACTCACACACGGCTCTCATCCGCCCGCCCTACTGCGCTCCACAGATAGAGAACTCACACACGGAAGGCGGGAGAGATAAAGCAAGTGGGAGAGAGGCAAAGTCTTCCGTTGTTTCCTGTTTAACTTTCCCTGCCGGGGAACACGCTCGCTGACGGATCGGCGTCTGCAGCTTTCCATCCAGCTTTGCAAACAAGCACGCACGCACGCAGCCTTGAGCTGAAAACAGAGGGAAAGAGGCACATTTTTGCCAGCTTAAAACGTGTTTATGGGTTGCACTGGTGTAAATGGTCTCTGTTTGTTTCACCATGTTTAACTGCAGGCCAAAAATAACCTCGCTGACCATGCGGGGTGTGTTCGCGAGGAAGCATTGTTGATAGTCACACTTTTGTTCTTGGTTTATGGTGGGAAACCGTGTTTCCTGCACTGCTGTTCGAGGCTAAGTTTTCCACTACTGCGGAAAAAAAAAAATGTAGGAACAGCTCACATTTTCACATTCAGACGTTTCGAATTTCAAATTTCGGTCTCTCTGATTATACCGCAGCGCAGCACTGACTATGAACTTGTCGCTGTGATTAATTAGCACTCCATCCCGCTTGTCTCTTGGCACCAAGCGAGTGTATCTCTGTCACTCTTTTGTCCGCACTGCCTTTGTAAAGAACGTCCGCTTTTGCTTGTTTGTGCCGCCACGTTTATGGCTTGAATATCTGTGTGAAATCCAAAGCTCTTGTAAAAGTAACGCATTTCTTTTCCCCTGTCAGGTGGTGAAACGTTCCGCCCAGAAGCAGCCAACAACTCTTTCCGATTACGAGATTTCTCCAGTCAAACCTTGTCCCCCTTCCCCTGCCTACCAACCCGTGGCACCTCCGACCCCTCCATGTGCCATTCCGGACATACCCGTACCTCCGGTCGCCCCCACACCTCCAGTGTCAGCGGAGCTGCCAATCAGCAGGCCCATGCCGCCCGAAGCACGCCGACTCATCGTCAACAAGAACGCAGGCGAGACTCTGCTGCAGCGAGCAGCACGGCTGGGATATGAGGTAAGCTCGCATTTGCACGCGCGTGTGTGTGTGTGTGTGTGTGCGCGACTGTCTCTCTCTCCGGCTGCCCTCTCCTGCTCTCTTCGCATCTCATTATTTCTGCGTGAGACTGAGTCTGACATGCGAGAGCCCCTGACAGGCACAGAGCGATTGCTTGGCGTGTGCATGCACACACACACACAGTTTTTTTTTTTTTTTTTCTTCTCCCTCTTGCTCGCACATACGCGCCGTCTCATCCCTTTCTCCTTTCGGCTTTTGCACTCCCACTCAAACCTTTCTCGCTCGCATTGATTCCCTTGCTTTCGCAGGCGCGCTGTTTTTCGTGCTTTCTCCATCGCGTCCTTGCTCTTTCTCTCAGTCAAACCTGAAAACCTTAACCCTTCGCACACTGTCTCTGATGTTGTATTCAGTCTTTTCTGAGTTTAACACGAATGTCAGTTGTGTGTGTTGGTGTTTTTGCAACACCGCAGTGTTCCTGATGACAACTCGAAATGGCATTTGCAGCGCATTTATCTTTTTCGCAATGTTGCATGATTTATCAACGCAACTGAATATTTACTAAATATTACTCTGATTGGATTTTGTAAAGTTTTGGCGACAAAATTTGGCCATGTCCTTTTTTAGAAGCAAAGCATGCAAATATATTTTCATTTAAGTTTATGAAAACAAACATTACTTGTGGAATAATGTGCGTTGATGAATTACGGGTAATAAGATTAGCGACATTTAAAAACCAATTTCATGTTGTTTTTATATATCGTAGAACATTTTTGCGGCGTTAAGTATTTTTGTAATGCAACAAAACTTGCACTAATATCAGCCTTTACTAGAATCCATGCTGTTCTGGAATTTGATGGTATTCCACAGTTCTGGAATATGGTGGTTCCTCGGGTTCTGGAATGGTGCGGCGTTCCGTGTCCAATTTGGGCAGATTAATGGGGAGCTGGATTAGTTCCGGCAGTGCGTCTGAAAGGACTGGCACGGAGAACAGGAAATGAGCGATTACTGCTGCGAGCGCATGATTTCTCTCCTTCCCCGGCCCTCCCCCCCTTCCTCTCTCGCTCCGCAGCGGTGCCTTGAATTCCACTAAAAGGGAAAGTTTCTTATTGCATTTTACGGAGCATTTTTTAGCATTGAGGCAGTGGTTCTGCTCCAGAATAGAACACGCTTTTGTGGTGTCGGAATCAAGCTAGTTTTACGCTTAGACCCCCACCACCCCGCCTGTTTTTCCCATCTGCTATTTTCAGCTTTTCTCTCATTCTGCCTATAACGTGCATCCACATGTGTCTGTGGGTTTGTTTTATCACAACTAGGGATGCCATGTTCCACTGGGCTTCATTCCTTGCTGTGTGTTTGTGTATTTTGTGAGTTTTGTGCTTGAAGTGGCCAGGCGGTTCCATCACCACCACATACTTTGACACACGCATGTTTGTAGTTCCCTTCCCCCAACGTCTCTTGTTCACTTGTTTGCGTTTTTTCACCTCCCTTTAGCTCTCAAGCCAAGAGTTTTACTGCAACACACACACTCTTTCATTACATTCCGCCAGCGCTGACGTCTCTCTTGCATTACGATGCTGCTTATTTACACTTGTGTTTGGTTGTTGCCTCCCTCTTTTATGACTCAGACAAAACTGGGCTTTGTGTGCTGATTGAAACCTATCGTTATGTGTGTGTGTATGTATGTGTGAAAGAGCCCTATCCATCTCTCTCTCTCTCTCTCTCTCTCTCTCTCTCTGATTCTGCTGCGGTTGCTAGACTCTGTCGGTAATTCTGCTCTCAGGCAGAATGGCTCTTTGCCATTAAGGTCCAATCAGCGATCTGACAAGTGCTCTCCGTAATCTCCACGTTAATTAATCATTCGGCTGAAGGTGCTAAACACGCGCTGTTTTAAGCCATTAGCTGCCCGTTTCACGCACCTCCCGATCTCTCTTTGCCCAAACTAACGCCCGCCATTAACGGCCCACGGAAATGGAGGGTGGTTTTTCTTCTTATCTAACCACAAAAAAGGCTGACAGTTCTCACAGGAAAGCAAGAACTGCCATTTTGTACATTTTGAATTTGTTGATGAAGTTGAAATTTTGATTTCAATGCACAGTTTTCTTTAACTGTTGTAGCTAATAGCAAAACTGTTTATGAATAACTTCATTTAAGAAAACATACTGTAGGAATAGCAAAAATGCTGTTTACTTGGAGCTATATTGTTAGTGGCTAAACACTCGACAATTTATATGTAGCTAAACTGTTTATGAATAGCTAAACCTTGTTTAAAAACTGTTTAAATAGCTAAACTGTTCTTCACAGACAAGCTATGAACTGTGTACTATATAGATGTAGAAATACTGATAACTAATTTGTATATGAATAGCTTAACCTTGCTTTTGTATTGCTAAATGTTTACAAATAGCTTAATTTTTTCACTAATAGCAAAACTGACATTTGTAAATTTACAAATGTGCATGTATTTTTAAATAGTTTAGCTTAAATAGCTAAACTCTTTGTATGAATAGCTAAATGGCTGTTTACTATTAAATAAACAAATCGTGAGTTTTTAAACATTTACAAAAAATGTCTTCATTTTCCAAATAGGTTTTTTTTATGAATAGCTGAACAGTAACTTTGTTTCGTTATTTAAATTGTTTTTGTTTAGCCTACTAACCTATAAGCAATTTTTTTTAATGTATTGTCGAGCCTGGCATCATGAAAATGCTTATAAATAGTACGCTAAATAAAACCACATACTCGTGGTACTGATAAGCAAAAATTTACCTTTGGCGTTCATGAAATACATAGTTTTTACGTGCATGTGATACGAAATATGTTGGCGTGCATATACCCCACAAGCCATCCTGCATATGACGTAGCATTTACACGGCAAAGTCCATTATTGCGCTTCAATACCACGTGTTTTCGTTATTTGGCGTACTATTTATACGCACTTTCGTGAGATCGGGTTGGATTGCTACATTGCTTTTATAGCAAATATGCCTGTGTATAAACACAAACAATTTAGGAACGGCTAAACTGTTTAAAAATAAGCCTAGCTAAACTGTAGGAATGTTAAACCGTTCTTCGCTAATAGATAAACTAACGACGAACTAATACCAAAAATATTTTTTTTACTAAAAGCTAAACTGTTTACGGATAGCTGAACTGTATTTTAATAACATCCAAACTATTTTTTTTACTAATGGCTAAACAGCTTTTTCCCTAATGAGCTTTTCTCCCAGATTGCAGAGAGCTAGAGTGTTCCGCTCGCGGTGGATTTTCTCGAACGCTTGTCGAGAGCGTGGGCTCTCGTTACCGCTGAGTCTCAGGGCTTTGTGATTTTCCCCGCTGGCGCTCGGGGTCTAATTCTGCTCTAATGGCTTTATAAATGCGCTTGGTGACATCGGTTAAAGGCGGCTGTTCTCGCGGGGCTGTGCGTGCGCCACAGATACGGTGGGGGAGCGGCGGAGCGCGCAGCGGAGGGCACTCGGCTCCGATCCGTGCGGCGTGTGTGTGTCAGAGGAAGCGAGATAAAATGTAATCCTTCCGACCCTGTATTCCTCATTTCTCTCTCTCTCTCTCTCTCTCTCGATCGCTCGTTCTCCTCCCTCTCTATAACCTCACCATGGCCTTTAGCAGGTGGGGACAGACCTTCCGTCCGCGTGTGTGTTTTTTCTGTCAGTCGACAGCGGCTTGTTTTTCTAGTCTTCGTTCGTTCCGTCCCCCTCCTTTCCCCTCCTGCGCTCCTGCCTCAGACAGGAAGCCGCTCTCTTGCTGTGTGTGTGTGAGAGATAAGCCGCGAGCAACGCACAGAGCTGCCAGCGCTCTCTCTCTTTCTGTGTGTGCGTGTGTGTGTTAAGCCACGAGCAGCTCCGCGGCGCTGCCAGAGCTCGGAAATATGACATGACTGCGCGGCCGAGCCTTTCAACACAGACCGCGGCAGCTGCTCCGTTTGTGTGTGTGTGTGTGTGTCTCAGAGCGCTAGAGAACGAGAGTTCACACACTTAAACGTGGCACTCCATTTCGGTCCCAGCGCAACTGCAGTAAACATGCAAACGGCACGTAGTTTTGCGCGCGCTCTCGTTTCCATTTTCTCATGGGCTCGCACCTTCAAAACAAACCGTTCTTGGCTTGATGAAACTCCCGGGCGCCTTTGAGCGGTTATGTGTGTGCGCGCGCGTGCGTATGTGATTGAGTCATTTTGGCTTGCGTTTCAAGCATTAACCGCGCGCAAGTGGAAAAACCTGCGTGTTTTCTAGTTGACTGCATGAGCGTGTCCGCTGGTCAGGCTGTCCGTTCAAGGCCGCGTACTAAGGATTCCGTGCAAGCGGATCCTTTGATCTGGATGACGACCGCAAAACAGTCTGTGACCTGATATAACCCTGTCGCATGCATTGACTGCAATTTAATCCGATCTAAACTCTCTCTCAGATTATTTGCAGACTGCATATTTTAGTTCATATCATTGTTTTTTTTCTGTGTTACACAAAAGGAGATATTTTGAAAAATGTTTCAATTTAGACACATTGACTGGTCAGAAGCTGAAACGTATGCACTCCTTTGGAACCCAAAAAAAGTCATAGTTTGGAATGAGGGTTTGTAATTTGAGGGAAATAAATTATTATTAATAATTATTATTTTTGTGTGAACTGTCCCTTTAAAAGCAATAGTGTTAACGTGTGAATGTTTGCAGTTTAGGAACCAGCAGAAAGTGTGTATACAGAGGGTCAGTGAGGCGTGTGTGTCGCACCCTGTTTTGTCACTGTCTGCCAAGCCTGAGTAAATAGCAGGATACAGACCTTCAACTCTCAGAGCAACGGCAGTTATATCTTACAGTCTCTGCCACAGACACCTCCAGACCGCCCAAAGTCCGTTCGCTGACTGTTGGATGCATAGCGCACGCAAAACTGGAAAGCATTTTCTTGTCTTGGCAAGCACAAAACTGATTGGCTGATTTCATACAACTTCCGGTACAAAGGTTACATTCGTCAATGCAATTATTGCTTTTTGTGCATTAATAATCGGATTTGCTAAAATTCTTTGACAGATTTTTAAAAAATTTTGTTGCCTATTATTTCGGTATAATGGAAGATAAACCCGGCATGTAAAAACAAACTCTGGCTTGCAAGCTGACGTTCCGTCAAAGGTCTGGCTCAGTGAGACATGTCACGTTTGCGCATGTACGCGTTCACACTCGTCCGCACATTCAGTACTGTCCTGGCCGGCTGTCAGGGAAATTCCTGATCCGTTAATGATGCACTTCTTCTGTGGAGGCCACCTCAACCCTTTTCCCTCTGTTATCAGAACTCCCACTCCAGCCATGGCTCTCTCAATTAAAACCACGCTGAGGGAGTTTCGGCGCTCCTTCTTCCCCCTCCGCATATCCTGCTCTTTCATTCTTGTGTCGTTTTTTTTTTTTTGTCTGTCTCTCCCTAGCCGCTCACTTTCCGATGCAACGTGACGTCTGCTCAGTCTGAAGGCTGTTTTTTCCTGAGTTGCATGTAAAATTAGAACATTCGTCAGCACTATGCATAGCCAGAGGATCATTAAACAGCCGCAACACATTAGAAATTCCCACAAAACCGCTTTAATTCTATAGCAGTTTTCGAGCTGTCTCAATTTTGAAAAAGCTTTAGAATTGATTTCAGAATTAACTAATTCTGGATCTCTTCATAATTCCAGAACTATTGGAATTCTCTGACTCTTCATTGGCAGTTTTAGAATGCTGTAACTCTTTATAAAAGTATTAAAAGTTCTAAAACTCTTTAATAACTGCCTCCATTTTAGAACATGTATCATTTGGTTTCAAATCCAAGAACGTTTTGAACTATAATTCCGTAACTAACCTGCATATGAACTGCCTTAGAATTCTGTGACTTAATGAGTTACACAATTCCACACATATTGAGCAACTGCCTGTGAATTCTAGAACTTTTAGCTGTCTTACAATTTTGGAATTCTTACAGTATATACACCCATTCTGGAAATTTTTCTCAACTACCTGAGAATTTAGAAATTTTGCCATATGCTACATCAAAAGCCCCTTTTCAATTAATTCAGACTTCTATAGTTGATCAAGCAAACTCTACTTCAGATCTCAAGATCTTTTTCAGAGGTACCTGAGAATTGCCTCTGAATTTTATTGAACATTTTCTGAACATTTTATCGTAGTTCTAGAACCTTAGAGTCTTAAAGTTTGAAGCTTTGTAATTCTAGACTTGAGTTTGAACTTGAATCACAGGTTTTAAGGGGGGGGTGCTGCCAGCATCCGAATTTGACTCCAAACTAGCAGTGACCCAGACTGGTTTCAGTTCAGGTCTGCCTTGTAAAGCTTCCCCTTCTCTTTCCTGTCTGACTGTCTTTCTCCCCAAGTGAGCTGTAGTTCTTGCTCTTTTATTTTTTATGATGTGGGTTGGGTTGACTAGGCTTTGAGGTTGTGGTAAAATGGTTGCACGTTGGGTTCAGTCTTGAGCCGGCCTGTGTCTTGTTTTGTGGGATTGCTGTTGTGAAGGGGTTAAGTGTCTTGAATGATGCATTGATTGCAGTTGTTAGCTGGGAGTCGTTTTAGCAGGGGACAGCGGGGGAGGAAACGCTACAGCAAAGAGCAGTTCTGAGGAGAAAATCACGACAAATCTTTTTTTCTCGCTAGGCTGTGTAACACGGCTTTATTGTCTGTTTAATGTAACACTCAGCTCTCCTGCCTGCAAACATCCCCACTGAGGAACTCCCTGAGGCAGGAGAGAAAGAGAGACACCTCGCTGGAAAGGGAATGAGGCGATGGAAACATAAACGGAAATAGAGAAATTCTCTCTTGAACCACGGCTCGCTTTCAGTAATTGAGCGTGGTAGGTGTGTGTGTGTGTATGTTTTACCTTCCGTGTGTTTTGGTCCACCTCTCCAGGCTGACGGGAGCGAACATCCGCACTGGAGCGAGAGTTTCCCGTTTGGGCTCGTTAACGGCTCGGCGCCCCTGCTAACGGCTTGGATTTTTTTTTCAGTCGTGCCGGCGGCATGCCGTATCCTGGATACGGAGCCGGCGGGAAGCGCGAGGCAGAGCTGCTGGCAGCAGCGTGGGGCAGGTCGTACCACTGTGCGACTCTGTGGGGGAGGGGTTGAATGCGCTCTCTGAGATGCTGCCAGGGTTGAAGTGCGAGTGCTACGCCTCCTGAATCCTAATGCCCTCATTCGTCTGAGCGCTGAGCGGACACCGGCCCTCCCCTCTCCAGCCCATCTGGGTGTGTGTGTGTGTGTGTGTGCGAGCGCTTGTTTTTGTTGCCGCCGTGCATGAGGAATCGGCTCGCGGTGATGGATGTGGGAGTTCCTTTAAACCCGAGCTTGCAGAAGAACTCTCCAATTAATTCTGCAAGGGCTCTCTGTAATTCCAGCCGCTCCCAGACATTGTGCTTAACCAGCAGACGGGACTGGCGGGAAGTGTGAACGAGACAATACATGCTGATAACTTTCGATGTGTTTCGTCTACTATAATTCGTAGTAATCTGAGTAAACCTATGGCATTGACAGACTTGCTCAGTTTTACCTGGTGGACGATAGAAATTGGCGAAATTGAAGGATGTTCTCAAATGATACAATTCTTTTGAATTGTTCCAGCACAGAACATTCTAGCAACCACAAAACAACATTTTGAGCAATTGCAGAGATGTTCCTTTATGGTCACTAGGGTGTTCTGAGCAGTTGTTTGGACGTTCCATTGTGGTTGCTAGGGTGTTCTAGATTGGCACAATTTAAAACAATCTCAAATTCTCATTTGAGATCCTCCTCCTAGCAACCGCACAGTAAAGTTCTAACGACTCAAAAAAAACCTTGCAAACAACAAAGCAATATGACCGCTCGGAACACCCTAACCGTATAACAACGTCCTTAGCATTTTACTGGGTTCCTTTGGCTTGGGTTGATGCTAAAAGGCTTCTCTGGTGAGACTTAGACATGCATCTAAGCAACAAAATATGGAAATTTGTAACCAACACCGTCATTGTGGCAGCCGGTTTCGCACGGGCAAGCATCGTTCACTTTTTCCCCCGCCTTTCAAGTCGCTCTTTCTCTGCTGTTTCTTGCACACTCACACACACACACATGCACAGTGCCGTCTCAGGCGTCTCGTATAGAAAGTGAACAGCAGGCTTGGGGCAGGATTCGTCTGTAAAGCCCCTGATACCTCACACATCAATAATCAGCTCTGGGCGGAACTGTCTGTCTGCTCTCTGCCCGTCTCTCTCTTTCTCTGCGCTCTTTAATGGTGTTTAATGAATTTCATTCCTCGCTGCACCATAGTAACCACTCGTCTTCTGTCTCTCTCCCGCTCTCTGTAGGAGGTGGTTTTGTACTGTCTGGAGAATAAAGTGTGTGACGTGAATCATCGGGATAATGCGGGTTACTGCGCGCTCCATGAGGCCTGTTCCCGCGGCTGGCTCTCCATCGTACAGCACTTACTAGAGCATGGGGCCGACATCAACTGCAGTGCACAGGACGGCACCAGGTAAGCACACATGCATTCACCTAAAATGTAAAGCCTTACATGCAGGACGGGTTTCTGTGAGTTCTTGTGCTTTCGTCACACTGCGTTCGAGAGCATGTGCGTGCCGCCGCGGTGCGGATAATTACACGTGCACACACGTGCTGACGCGCTCACACTCAATGTCAGTAATTATATGTTTGGTAATAATGGCTTTACAACAACAGAAGAGGCCGAGAATCTTAGCTCGGATAATTACCGCAAGAAGAGCAGATTAGGCATGTGAGATCCCTGTCTTCGCCATACACTTAAAAATCCAATTTCGTTTAGCATTCCGATTCCTGTCGGAAAGATGAATGACAGTGACAGGTTTTAATGACTGTTTTATTGGGCAATGCCAGCAGATAAAATTAAGGTAATTATGGACAAGTGAAGTAAATGAACTGTTTGAGCAAAAAAGAGAATCTCGCAATTACCAAAGAAAGATAAATTAAAAAAAAAATAGTTTTTCGGATTTAAAACCATCAGCAGGTGGATTATGATCACAAGACAATGACAAATAATAATAATTCACCCAATTTATTTTACTTTCTTAATACATTTCCTAGTTTTATTGTGAAAATTATTTATCAATGCACATTTTTAAAAATATTTTTTGTAATTATTATTATTATTTATTTTTATTGGTTTTTATTTAAACTTTTTATTCAATAGTAAAAATGTACTACTTTCTCTAAAGGTCGGCTACTTTTGTTGCCCAGTGAAAGTCAGAGGTGAACTCCAAGACTATGAAAAAATATAATTAATACCTTACATGATTTAATACAAATGCATAAAATAAATATAAGTTGCAGTGTATATATATATATATATTTATTTATTTTTTTCTCTTCTCTTTCTTTTCCAACAGGCCTCTCCATGATGCTGTGGAAAACGATCATCTAGACGTGGTCCGACTGTTGCTGTCATACGGCGCTGATCCGACTTTAGCTACCTATTCAGGCCGCAGTTTGCTGAAAATGACCCACAGCGACATAATGGAGTGTTTTCTGTCTGGTAAGAGCGCTCTGTTCCTCTCTTCCACCTCTATTCCCAGAATTTCCCTCACTATAGCAGTGGAAGGTTCGGCTCTGCTTGGCTATCTGGTTACTAAGCAACAGCTGGAGTGGAGGAGAAGCCTTTAGCACCGGCAAATCAGCTTTCCCTGAAAGGAGATTATGTGTGTGTGTGTGTGTGTGTTCGTCCGTGTGCGTGTCTTTATTTGGTCTTGTGCGACGTGTCGGTTTTGAAGGGTGTGCGGGTTTGCCGCACTAAACAATATTTGGAAAAGCTGGGTTGTATTATCGAAACAGCAATCTGGGTCTAATCTGGAGCCACCTAAGATAAAATGGGGTATTGTTTTTATGGTTTTAGAAGCTTTTGAATCATTCTGACATTCTGGAAAGTTTCCCCGCTCACGAACAGCATCTGAATGGTTTTAAAGACTTAAATTGGGGTTTAGAAATCTGAATTTAGCTTGAGCGACTCAACCTTGTCTGGCCAAAGACTGTTATTTATTTTTAACCGTCATTTTCTCGACAGTTCATTTTTGTGATGCTTTTATATTGAAAATAACCCAGAATATTCTTTCAAGAGTTGTTTATACCATTGCCGTTTATCGTTAGCGGAGCACTGACCTTGTCATTGCTCTGTTCGCCACCCATTGTGTGCAGAAGTAAAGTTTTAATGCTCAAGGTTAGACGTTCGCATGGAAAAAAACAAGCTGTGCTCCGGGTGCATGTGAAGATGGCATCGCAGGAGACGTGGCATTTACCGAGACGGCCTTTCCTGTGTTTGTGTTAACACTGACCCCTCTTGCCCGAGCATAGCCTCACCATGACTGTCCGAAGGAGAGACACTCTCTCTCTCTCTCTTTCAGTGACAGTAGTCGTGCTTTTTAAGGCATGGCTTGATTAATGGTCTGAAAGTTATGAGCTGAACTAGAGGGCATCACGAAACAATTTGTTCTTGACGGCAGTCGCAAGTTCTTTCACCTCCGAAGCCATCTTAATATGTATACGTGTGTGTGTGTGTGTGTGTGTGTGTGTGGATTAGCTCCAGGGCTGCCAGTTAAAGGGCAGCTCAGTCACATGTTGGAGGTTCACACTGACTGGCTGCGTGTGTGTTTAATTATGCATGAGTTCGTGAGGCAGGAAAAAGCTCGGCCTGGAAGCGCAGGGCAGCATATTGTGTGTGTGTCTGTGTGTAAATCAGCAGGCTTGTCCCGTTCTGCTGTCTGCTGCGCTGATTTAAAGACCCTCCCCAAATTTGTTTTCCCTCTGTGGGAGCCTTCTAATCAACCGCCCTCTCTCTCTCTATCGCACGTTCTCTCTCTCTCTGGGTGGAATTGTTAATGGCAGCGCTGGCAAACGCGGCTCCCGTCGCCGCTGGCTGTGCTTCGCAGCGCCAAGTGGCAGGCATCTGAGCGCGCAACCACATAACGCTCGCAGAGCCTCTGCTGTCTGTAGAAGACAATTTTCTTATTGTCGCTTGGAGAATGTGGTCTGTTTAGCATATGATCGGTCATCATATCGGTGTCTGCCAAACATGAATTCCCTAAAAGTAATTTTTTTTTATTTATCGGATTCTAGAATTGGAGCAATATCCATCAATTCGCACTTTTGCTTATTTTTATTATTATTTATTGATTTATTATTTTGAATCATTATTTTATTATTCAATCATTATTTATTATTAATTTTGGCTATTATAGATGGGGGAAAATTAGCTATCAGTCTCTGCCAAGTATTCTGTGCATCTCTAGTTGCTTCCTGTTTACATCACTAATGGTCTCAACTCTCTCTTTCTCACTCTAGATTACTTTGCCGACCTGCAGGGCAGAGTGGACGATGACCCTGGTGTGTACTGGGAGTTTTACGGCAGCGCAGTGTGCGGTGAGTACCATTTTCACACTCGAACACACACACACACACATTCTAAGAAATGCACAAATCACCCACAGTAACAGACCTAAGAAACAATGGAAAAGGAAAAAGAATCACGCAAAAAGACAGACGAGTAAACACCTGAAGGTAAATCACTGTGTGAATCATCAATGTTTGTAGACAGTCATTGATCTAGAATTGAAAAAAACAGAAAAATAGCATCCATGTGTGCTTCTACTTCTCTGATGTTCGCTTGAAAGTGTTTATATAAAAATCCCCCGTCCGCTGGGTGGTGGGGTCGGCACCATGGGGGCAAAAATAGATGGCAGCATTTTTTTTATTGCTCTTTTTTTAAACGAATTCTAGCTGCGTAGCGAGAGTTCCCCTGGCTGCCATATATCAGCAGATCGCTCGGTGTGTGTGTGTGTGTGTGAGTGTGAGCGGGCCTGTCTCCAGCTGGCCGAAAACAAACCCACTGCTACTGCACATTTTCCCTTGGATTCCTGGAATAACAAAGCTAGGAGAGAAGGGGAGGTGTGGAAGGGAGCCGCACGGCTATTTTTGGGAGCTTTGCGCCGCCTTGGAAAAACCCAAAGCGCAACAGAAAGAGGTAGAGGCGCCTGTTTCGCTCCGAGGCGTACGCTGTGCCGCTAGCGCGCACGAACGAGTGAAGTGGCTTCACACACGGCTCTTCCTGCAGTGCCGCTTAATGGAAGAGAGTGCAAATAGGAGAGCGCGTTCAGAGAGCGACGTGAGAGCAGTGCCGCGAAAGCATGTCTCGGCGTGAATCCGACAGGGCGAGGGAGGGAGGGCCGGAGGGATTTTTGAAGATATCATGGGAGAGGAATCCATTGCTAACTCTGAGTGTGTGTGTGTGTGATTCCATAATTCACACTTTGTCTCTCATTTCTAATCGATATCTTTTTTGTCTGACTAACAGAGCCTGGCGATGACTCGTCTGGTTATGACATCCTAGCCAACCCGCCTGGACCCGGTGAAGACGATGACGAACAGAGAGAAGTTTTTGAGTTCGAATTTTCCGACCGGCCACTGTTGCCGTGCTACAATATCCAGGTGTCTCTCTCACAGGGGTAAGACTCTAAATCTTTAAAGATAAACGTAAATAAAAGTAAAAGTAGGGATGGGCGATATATATATTATTGGAAAATTTAAAAATTAAAGTGTCAAATGTTCCCAGGACGTTCTAATTGTTTACCAGTAAGTTTAGTCGTCATTGGATTGTTGATGATTGTGCAAAAGCACAGTGGTGTTGTTAAATATTATCAAAAGTTTGGTTGTTATTATAGTATGCAAAAGATGTTTTGTTCGTACATCATTATATTGTTGCAATTGCCGAATGTAGCCATACAGCTTTCATTTCAGTAGGGCATTGATCATCATTAAGCAAAATTTCTAGATGATCATCGAATGAGCAAAGACATTTAAACTGATTCAAATTCATCAATAGAGATTAAAGGGACAGTTCAGCCAAAAGTAAAAATTGTCATTAATTACATGATACATGCGTGTGCATTCCTGTTGTAAACAAGGTGCAGTGAGTCCAGGTTCTGTCAGAACACCAGCTCCTGCATCAGTGTGGCACTCTCACAAACAAAGAAGAATTGTTGAATAAAGTAATTGTTTGCTTTTTTGCACAATATTCTCATAGCTTCATGAAATTAAGGCTGAATTCGTAATGTCGTATGGACTAGTTTAATGATGTCATTACTACCTTACTGGGCCTTGGAAGCTCTTTTGCTGTCTATCCAGGATCTTAATTTGTGTTATGAAGATGAATAAGTCCCTTTAAGCCAAGTCAAACTTCGATCGTGGCAAGACGAATTGTTGGTTTCCGTAATAGCTGAACTGACATGAGTTAGCTTTGACCTAAATGACAGGTGTTTCTCTTAAGAACCGCACGCCTGCGGAGCGTGTCGACTGACAGACAGTGACGACGTTAGTTTAGCGTTAGCAAAGACGTGAGGCCCGTTGCACTTAAACAGAGCAAGGACAGCGAAAGCGTGCGCGAGAGAGACAGTCTAGTGACACGCTGCTAAACAGACACAGCTAATTACCTCCCACACAGGCTCTCGCTCTGCCGTTACCGCGCTCCGCTCTCTCGCCACCCCTCCCTCGCTCGCCCGCTCGCTGTCTCGCTCCCAGGCTCAGCTGCCGCGCTCACTGTTGTGTATAATCTTCAGTCTGCGCTTGTCTCTGGCCTTCCCCTCCCCCGTTCTCATTCGCCCTCGTTCGCTCGCTCGCTCTCCCTCTCGCTCTCTTTCGCTCGGCGCGGCTGGCTGATGCAGTATTAATGGCTTTCTGCTCTCCTCACATTTCCTCCCCCCTCTCGCTCGCCCTCTCTCCTTCGCTCTCTCTCTCTCCCTTTCCCTCTCCCACTCCATTCAGCGTTCCGCGCTCCGCAAGAGCCACAGACCGCCTCAAGTGCCATCGATTGAGCGCTGCCTGTTACTGCTTTCCCCGCTGTGTATGTGTGTGCGCGCGTCTGACAGGCTCAGTCTACGGTCTTTGTGTGTGTGTGTAGCCTATTGTGTTCCTGGGCGAGTGAAGGCCTTGAGAATCTTTGTGTAATTTTGTCTAATTATCCGAATGCGCGTCTGTTCTAGGCCAAGCGTTTGACGTGGTGTTTGTGCACCGTGTATTTTTGTTTTGGTTTTTCTAACTTTGTGCGCATGTTCTGACCAGCTTGGTCTCAGGAAAATGGCGTATAAATAGTACGCCAAAATAAAAATGGATTTTGGCTTATGAGAGGCAGGTGTTTGGCGTGCATATAATATGCATTTTTCGCATGCATGATACTAAATTTGTTGGCGTGCATATGATACTCAGTTTACTCGTACATATGATACGCAACTACCCCACAACCCTAATCCTACCCATCGTCTAGCAGATACACGCGTAAGTCCATTTTTGCCCATCAGTACCACACGTTTTCATCTTTATTTGGTGTACTATTTATACACACTTTTATGAGTTCGGGTAGGAGCTCTGACACATTTAACCTTGGCGCTTAAGTGGACACTTAAAATTCGTACTAACTTTGCGCATCTTATTTTTTTATTATGCTATGAAAAAAAAGCCTTTTTTAACTGCATAGTGACGCAGACTAGCCTAAAAACCTTGCTCTCTTTTCAGTAAATTAATCTCTTACTCTCATTCTTTTTCTCAGACCTAGAAACTGGTTGCTGCTCTCAGACGTTCTTAAGCGCCTGAAGATGTCTGCCAGAACGTTCCGCGCTACGTTCACGCACATCGAAGTAGTGACTATAGCCGAGGCGGAATTCTACAAGCAAGCGTCTCTGAGTCAGCTGTTCTCTTGTCCGGAGGAGCTCGAGGGATTCATGCCCGACAGCAAGGAACTCTTGGATCTGGTGGAAATCAGCGCTGAGCTAGTGGCGCTGCTGGGGTCGTCGCTCGAATGCTTGGACGACCGCTGGGAGCCAGTATCCAGACCTCGCTCATGAGCATCTAAACATGCACGCACACTCTTACTGACTCTTGGACAGACCCTTGGAGACCTGTGGAGAACTAGAAGCGAAAGAAAAAGGATATTCTGAGGCAGTTCTTGACATTTCAAGGAACTTCTGGACCTGGTAGCCAAAGGCGAAATTGGGTCCCACTGCAGCTGATCTTTCTGTTTGGCTTGGAGAAGGTTTCAGAACATCTCATGCGCTCTTCTCGCATACTAATTCTCCTGGTGACGATGCAAACCTGTACATAGTGTACATTCTGCAGATATGGAAAGAGAACATACCTGAGATTTGGAACACTATCTCTGGCTAACCCTGAGATATGAAGCCATGCTCGCAACGAAGAACTCTTTCATTTAAGAGATGTTTTCTAAATAGGAATATAAGTATATATACAGTCACTGTATTTTATTTGTGTGTATTATAAATAGATATAAATATATATATAAATATAAATATATATATATATATATATATATGCGCTGCCTTTTTTGTCTTGTTTAGTCAGGTCTTTATTTTATAATTGGAGTTACGATGTTGTAAATACATAATCGGGTTGAAATGGGGTTTTAATTGTGATGTCAACATTAGAGGATTTACAGAGGCCGGAAACTCCTTCGGTTAATCAAGAGTTAATTAGCGCACTTCGTCAGCGATTTTCCTCGCCTGGAGTAGACGTTTTTATGGTGTTGACCAGTAACCAGTGTGGGATTTTTTCGGTCTCCCGTGTTAAACTCTAATCTACAAAGCTGTTTCGTACTCTGTACGCAAGCTGTTGCTTTGACTAAGTCACTTATTTATGAGTAGAAATTAAGATATTTTAATGTGGCTTTTCTTTGTAAGATATTAAAGTAATTGTAAAATACTAATCTGACGCTTTGTTAGGCAAAGACATGCTTGAACTTGTAAATAATGGGTTGACTATTTCAGTAACTTGTTTCTGATGTGTGTTATTATTGTTTTTTGGAGAAGTGTTCGGACTTTGTAATTACATACGCTATCATTTGTATTTATATTTTACCAAAAAAAAAGTTCCTTTAAATAAATGGCAATAAAAGATTGTGTACATCTTGTGTCCTTCTTATATTAGTCAAATTTACAACTATTTTGGCCATATTTACTTACTGATCTTATTGTGCTTGCTATATCAAAACCATATACAAAACCTTAGGTAAAGGTTTGAATTGTTTAATTCTGAAATATGTGACAATACACGCGTGAAAATGTTTTGAGAAAACAATGTCATGTTGTTAGACTGAATTCAGCATGAGATTATAGGGCTGCTCTGATTAATTCATGCACAAACAGATTATTAAACCTCCATGTTTATCACCATAATCAGAGATTAAGGTCTAAATTCCATAGCGACATTTCTGCCATCAGATCAGCCCTATACAACAGAAGAGAGAGACAGCCACATCCTGTGCTGCTGGACAAAACAGGAAATGAAGAGTTTGCCGGAAATTAGAGGCCTTAGGCTGGAGTAAGGGAGTTTTTGTGTGTGTCTGATAGCACTACGGACATTATAAGCTTGGTTTACGTTCCTTGACTTTAATGTATTTGTCACACTCCTTTCTACTAACTTAAACCCCTTCTTGTCTGTAATGGTTCACGCAAAAGCACAACGGCTCAAATGTTTACTCAAAACGACGATAACAAAACGTCAAATTAGGACGTCATTTGTTTGCGTCCTAAATGTGGGCGAAACTCAAAAGATGTTTATTTGTTTTTGTCTGCATATATAACCAATCACTATCAAAGATAACCAAATCAAACCTGCTTTCAGTGTCCCAAAACGTCATCAAATTTGCGATAGCTGAAGAAAAATAAGTATCCACGATGTGGAAGAAATCCTATATTTTTGGTGAAATGGAACTCTCTGGCGTCTACAAAGCTGATGATACAGGAAAAGCGTGCGTATGCTGTGATATAAAAATGGCCGTTTAAATGTTTGGGTGCATTATTTTTGTATCTGAGGCACAGTAATGGACTGTTGGTGGTCTATTTTCAGATGGGATCGTTCAGTTGGTTGAACTGAAGAGGTGTTGGTCTAGTTAATCACTAAAAACTGTCCGTTTCTGAGTGGTCACGATTAGTTGTTGTTGCTGTTTTTTTAAAATAAGCGATTAAAAACATGGACAGCTTGTTTACACAGGACGTGTGCATTTGTTGTTAAGAGCTGGCAATCTGTGTAGGCTGACGCAATAAACCACAAAATGAGCAGTGATTGTACCACAATTTACCGTGACTTAACAAAAAACTAAAAAAAAAAAAAAGTTAATTAATTAAAATTTAAAAGTAATATTTAGGACCTAACCCTTAATTTTAATCGACTTCCATGAGCACTGATAAACGTTGTTCTTGTAAATAAATATGGAAATGAATATGTCACTGACAAATTCTAGCTCTCTGATGTTTCAGATGTAGCTTAAATGTTGCGTGTAGCGTAATTGAGGACTGCGGACGGAGCCACATACGGCCCAGCGCTGTGGAAGCTGGACTGCAGGGAAGAAATGTGGCCATCTAATTAAAAAACAATTAAATTACATTAGGCTTGGTAATTACACCCTCCCCCTTCCCCTGGTTCCGTGTTACGACGGTTAATCCGCTCTTTATCTATTAGTCAGAGCTGTGACATTGACGGGACTCGACTATCAGTGCGCGCAGAGACAGACAGATGCGCCCGCCTCACACCTTGTCAACACTGACGCAGCGCTTTATTTACCCTGTTCTGACATAAAACTATTTTATACACATATATTATATTTAAATGATTACTAATAGTGATTGTTATATATTTGATTTCATTAGACGTTTAATATATTTTATTAGTCTATTTTATATATATATATATTAAGTAGAAGCAAAATATTATAGTTTTTTTGTGCATTCTTGGTGGCATAAACCTCAGGTAGGCCTAGTTATAAAAATGTCAATAATTGAAGTTGAACCTGCTCAACAAGATTCTTTTCAATATGTTACTCAGTAATGACAGTAAACTTTACAGTTTATGCTACTTCCGGTTACAGCACCTCTTGTGGAAACGCTGAGAATGCAGCTACGTTCTAACCAAGCGGCAACCTAAAACTGCATTTCATTGACTGGCCGCTGGAGGCTGGCTGCAAAAGGGAGTCAATGCCATAGACTCCCCATGTTAAAGTGCTTTACAGCAGAAAAAAAAAAAAAAAAACGTTTACAGCCTGGTTAAAAAAATTATTTTGGTCTATATAGCTAATGTTGCCCTTCACCACAACTCATCCTTTTAAATTATATTAAGCCTTAAATTTCCGCATAATTAAGGGCGTGGCAACTTGAGTGACAGCTGGATTGCCGCGGCTGTGTCACCACTGTCGCGCTAGGTGTGCGTGGTTTTATCAACCAGCTCTCGCCTCTTTGCCTTATTTCAATAATCGGAGAGTGACGCGATTCCAACATGGCGACAGTCGGCTCCGCCTACTTTGAGCTTCAAAAACGCTCTTTAGAAACCTATGGGTTACGTCACAGACACAACCTCCATGTTTTTTACAGTCTACGGTTCTGACGCAACAATTGCGTGGCTTTTCCCCCATAAAACATAAGCAATATTAATTTGTAATTCATTACGACAATTTATATAAGATTTAATATATATATATATATATATATATATATATATGTATGTATATTGCGTACATTTGCGTCCTATATTGGGGCATATAACCTGTTGGTAGAATTTTGCGTTATCTTTAAAATTAATGAAGAGTTTACTTCCAGACTTCCTATGTTCCTAATTGTTACTAAACACTGCAAAGTCTCGATAAAATTGAAAGTATTTACATTTACACCAAATGTTTGTATGTCATTGTGTCCATAAACTACATCCATGTCGCCCCATAACCTATTTTGGTTCCTCTTCCGTGGCCTCATGGAATAGCTATAGCCTATAATATCATGACTACTTCAGAATCTTGAAAAAAAAGTAATCTGAGTAGCGGCTTGTTTATCGTCTACATAAAACTTATAATGTTCATTCTTTCATTTTATACTTCTGAAAAGAAGGCATACACCGACAAGCAGAGCTTTGGGTAGGGTGTGTTATATTCAGGGACAGACTGGGCATCCACTTTATTGCAGCTGTCGGAAGGTTTTGTGTGTGTGTGTGTGTTCCAAGGGTCAATGCTGTGCCCATCTCTGAGAGGAGTTTGGCGTGGACACGCACATTTCTGGTTTGAGGGCAGGCAGGAAAAACGCTCTCTGGCGGATTAGGTAACCTCTACACTAATTAATTCTGCGAAGGGCCTTTCAGAGCGCCGCATGCAGCTCTCAGAGAGAGAGCGAGAGAGAGAGGGAGAGAGCGTGCGAGCGAGAGAGCGAGCGAGGAGAGAGGCTGAAAGGATTGCATTATTCTGCGCTGCGAAAGGAAATCAGAGAGCGCCGGTCTCTCGGGGCCTCGGCGGCGCGCTCTAATAGCTCAGCGCGATCTCTGCTAGGATATTGCTGCCCTCGAGTGTGTGTGCGTGCCGGCAAGTGGGGGCTGGTGAACGTGTATGCCGATATTTTTAGGGAATACACAAAGGACACGCATATGAGGATAAGAGAATACGCAAAGAATGAGACACGGTTGACATTTTTGGACGCGGTTGGTCGTGTGAGTAGGGCTGGGAATCGGAATTGGAGAAAATATAGTGGAACCGAATGATTTTCATGACTTTCGGTTCTGTTAACGGCTCTTGAACGCCTACGTTTTTCCCAGCGGTTATCCACAGCGCTACGGCAAATAAAATGACGCGTTAGCACTCAGTCTGACTTGAATGTGATAAGAGAGAGACAATAAATAGCAAACACCTTTCTATAGCATGTTGCGTGACCAGCGATGTGCGACTCTTGTTATCAACCGGTTCTTTTTAGTGAATGGGTCAAAATACTAAGGTATCCCATCATTTGTTATGTTTACATAAGGATGAGACGAGTAATTTAGCTTTATATAAACTAAATAGCATAAATATTGACTTTCATGTACACCTGACTGGGCGGACACACAATGGATATATACATATACACACTATAAAAATTACATTTGGCTGTTAAATTACTCACAAAAGACTTATTTAAAACCATAACTGTGTTAAATGAGAAAGTACAAATAATAGCTTTAGAAAGAAATATTTTATTTGATTCAACAAGATTTATTACACACACAGCCATTAGGCTACAATGGCCCAACGTGAACTATGGAAAATAAAGAAGACAATATGACAAACATCTTGCCAGCAGGTGGCGGTAAATATGTTTATGAGCCTTTGATTCATTCGATTCGTTCGAACTGCTGATTCATTCAGGAATGAAGTAAACGGCTCAGTTTATGAACAGGCTATTAAATCTCTGGATTGTTTCAAAACGTGGATTTATTCAGAAACAAAACTGTTGCATATCAGTTCTGCTGTGGCTTTAAAGGTAATATTTTGTCAGCAAAATTAAGCAAAACAGACATTTTTTTTTTTTAAATAAAACATAATAGTGACCTTTTTACTGAACTGTTGTATAAAATCACATTTGAACTTTTGTTATTTGTGACAAAACTCAAGTGATAGGTCTACCCTGTTGAAAAAAACAACAACAACAAAAAAACAGAATATGCTGGTAAAGTATGTTTTGAAGCTGGGATGCTGGTTTAAGCTGGTCCTAAGAGGGTCCGACCAGCTTAAGACCAGTAAAGGACCATCTTAAACCAGCAAAGAAACAGCTTAAACCAGCATCCCAGCTTCAAAACATAACTAACCAGCATATGCAGGTATTTTCCACAGGGTATTGCTTTCGCTGGTCATGTGATATCCCTTATCATATGATTTAAAGATGAGGCAAAACTTCTCACATCAACAGAAACACCGCAAACAAACATAGCAAAAGAGCATGTCATGAGTGAATGGCCCCTAACTCCGTCAGGAGCCGCTCCTTTAGTTTCCTCTGTATCTCACACATTCACATTCGCACACACTCACAGATCGTGTAGGAGTTGTGCTCTCCAGTAGGTAACTGTGATCTTGCCATCTGTCCATGCAGTCAGATGCTGGCAGCGGCCGTGGCTTGAAGGCGTGAGTGGTGGCGAGCTGGAACAAGGACGCGGGCACACAGCCAAAGTGAGAGAACACACGCTATTCGGGTCTCAGGTTGCAGGAAACTCTCTGCACGCTGCGACGCCTCCAGCAGCAGTTATAAATCAGGTCTAGCGCACAAACATGCACACACTCGGCCAGATCCACCTGTACATCATTACAGCTCACTCACAAAAATCTTCATAATATACAAATCTGCGCACGTGTTTAGAAAAGACGTTCACTGTGCGAAAATGACCTTCTAATTGGAGGCTGCACGAAATTGCTGCTTGGTAACTGCAGCTTTATGTCTTGTGTTGTTTGTACTTCCTGCTGAAACAGGAAGTTTGGGGCGGGGCCCATCAAAACACTAATCTCTTTAAATCGCCAGTAACATTTAATTACATTACAGCCATGAAGAATGATTTACAATTTGATAGTCAGTTCCAGTTTCTAACATAAAAAGGATATTCTAATTTTACAGAGCGTTTGATTGGATGAAAATCTGTTCAGTGCAGGATGATGTCATCAGAACCTTTGCTTAATTTTCTTGACTATAAGACTATAAATTTGATGTGTATATATATATATATATATGCAAAAAATTTAATTTGTGAATGTTCAGGAGTACAGTAGCATATAAATTAGCTTTAACGCTAATAGATATGGACTAAGAGCTGCAAACTGTTTTATTTAAATAACATGAAAACCAATGAAGTAAGTCCAAGAATGAGCTATAAAGTGCCATATTAAGGATTTTTGAAAATGACCGTTCTTGTTGCATGCACATTGGTCTGAATGAAAATGCAAATTCATTCTTTACCACTAGGTGGTGCTTCTGGAGCTGTTTCCTGGTAATCTCTGGGAGTAGCTGAGCAAATAATGTAAAAAAAATAAATGCACATTACAAGAAAACGCAAGTGTTTTTTTGACCTTGCATGCATGTCAACTTCTCGCTGGGGCCTCCCGAAACCAAAACATGAACCTTTCATAACCCATAATAGGGGCACTTTAAAAAAGTATCTACAGTAGAGTCTGATTCCATGCTTTCTTTGAAGCATAAAAATGATGTGCACGAGAAGGTCAGATGTTTTTTAGACTGTACTGTCCAAGCGCATATCGACAAATCTGAGCACACACTCCAATTTCATGCTCTTGCGCGCACACACGCTGACTAATTACCCCACTGGAATGTTCCCCGACCTTTCTGGGCTGCGTCGGTTTAAAAAGATTTGTGTCGTCCCTACTTTCATCCCACGAGGGAAAGAAAATCTCGTTTCTGTTTTTGCCTGTGCAGTTTTATTCTCGCTCCCTGAGTGGTTTGTGTGTGCACAGGCGCGTTTACGACTAGTATGTGTGTGAATGTGCGTCAGGGGCAGCAACCTTGAGACCACGTCTATAAACACGGTCATGTGGGCCGCCTGAAGAAGCCACTGGTGCAATCTCGACTGCTCTCAGATGAATACAAGCCAGAAAGGAGGAGGAGTAGGGGGTAGCAGATGTGATAGCGGGAGGACAACGGAATACACAAAATCCTCTCGTTTCTCCGGTCTTGCTTGTCCTGCATTGGCATGTTAGCGCTATAGAGAAAACTCAGTTGTTGCATTCAAACAATGCTTCTCTGGAACACACAGCATACAAAATAAAGCTATTGGCTTTTTTTTCCCAGAACTTGAGTGTTCAATTTCAATGATACCATAGATTTTGAGGCCTCTTCAAGGGAAGAGTGCTGTTACTTTTTTAAGTGTTCACTTTCACTTGGTGGATGACAAAATGAATAGGAATTTCATGGACACTAAAGAACAGGCCTGAGGCATATCTAGAGACACAGAAACTTGGAGTGATTTAAAAATAGCTATATGTATCAAATATATATGATCTGTATATTAGTTAGAAATTTCACAGTTTTCTACCACAGCAGAATGCTAGAGTGACTCATATTAGTAAAAAGCACTCAAAAATGATTGAGAATGACTATATTAGTCATGTATATAAAGGGCAAGTGAAACAAACAGTGAATTAATTGAATGTAAAATAAAATAGCATAGCATTAACCTTAATTAAAGTTAACCCGAATTAAGTTACAAAAAGCTACAAAAGTCCTTCAGTCAATAGAACTGAAAAGTCTCTCTCATATGTGATTTTTAAAAAAATATTATTAATATTAAGCAAACAGTCAGCAGCAAGAATATAGCCTGCTGTCACTTTAAGAGCTGCACGGATACAGTTTTCTGTTGTGTACACATTTTCATTCTCAACTATTTATATTCACTTATTACAGTTTTGTGACCAATCACTACGTTCTGCAATTTGACACATTTTTTGCATGTATTTGACCATTTAGGTGCTCACTTTGAGTTAAAATATAACTTTACATGTCTGTGTTCTGCTCATGCACAGAAATTGTCCAAAAAGAAGAGTGCCAGTTCCTTTTAAAAACAGGAATAAATCTAATTAATTTAAATCCATCATGTCCCATTTTTTAAAAGTCAGGTCACATAATTTTACTGATTTGCACATGAAATTGGGCTTTTAAGGAGGAATGAAAGCGCTTGCTGGAAAGGAGGTTCAATGGGGTGCAATAATCATTTTATCTCGATTCTTGTACATTTATAAATCGATGGAGGAATCTAAACTGTATTTTTATTAATTGACCAGCTCTACTAAAAACCACTGAGAACTCCCTCACCTAACAACACCCTAAAAACACTCAAAATACCCTAAAAACCACATAGCAACACCCTTAAAACCACCCTCACAATAAGGTGACTATATGTGCCACTTCCTGGGGACACGATTTCTAACTTGCTTAAAATAACCAGGTTTTGGCTGCTGTCCAGACTGATCGTTATGACATCAAAGTACAATTCGAAAGCATAAGGAGCCGTCTGCTCTGCTCTCTATAGCTCTCATGGTACTTATGGCAAAACATGGCAATTTTGAAGTCCTGGGCAGAACGTGTTCCCGAGAAGTGGCATATCTGGTCACCTTACCTATAGCAAAATCCTAGAAAGAACCCAGAACACATTAGAAACTACGTTGCAATGCCCTAAAAACCATTCAGAACATCCACCACAAGTCTCCAGAAACACAGCTCAGCTACTAACCCTCTGGAAACACCGCTCAAATTGTCTTCAGTAAAGGTTTCAGAACAAAATGGTTTTACTGCTTGATTTCATTGGAAAACCTCTTCAGTTTCCTCAAAGAACTAAGTTTTTGAAAACCATTTAGAATGTGTGAACAACCTATAATGCGCCGTAAAGAACTTTTTTTCGTACTCTTATACATAAAGTGTTCAAGTGCTGCCAAAGGACCTTTTAAGAACCTTTATTTTTAAGAGCACTGGACCTGTTTATCCTGCTTAATAGTCACTGCATAGCCTGTAAACATTCTGAACACTATCATGTCCGTAACCCTAATCCCAGCTCTATCCCAACAGCCTCAGGGCTGCTATCCACAAGAAAAGAGGAATAAAAGCTCTCTTTGTTTAAATGCCGAACGCAGGCTGACACTTTGACCTGTCAGGGCCTCCAGGTTCCAGAAAGCTCCATCATGTTTGGCTCTCCACGGGGTGTTCACTTACTCTAAGAAGGGATTTAAAACCTGAATGACGTCTGAAATAACACTTTTTCTTACTGTTTTATAATGCTCAGATCCTTTGTTCTGTCCTCTTTATCTGCGCAATCAGCCTTAGAGGGCCATTTCTGGAGAGCTTTTCCAGAGGTTTACGTAGGATTATAGGCAGACCTGATGCATTATCGTTTGAAGCCTCAAAAACACCGAATCTGGGGCATTTGTGGGGCATCCGCATCTTCAAAACACGTGGCCAGTGTTAAAGGTCCAGCTGTTAGAAAGATTCGCTCAAATCATAAACCATTTTTCTGCTTTCCTGAGCTTCTCTCCCTCTCTCTCTGCGATCCCAGGAGACTATTTTTCTTGGTCTTGCCCGAGTAGCGCAGCCTGACCGGGGCCCCGTACGCACACACATTCATCACTCCACCCCTACTCCAGTGAGCAAATACGCCGTTCTGCGGCTGCAGAGTCAACAGCACAAGGTTTATCCCTGCTGTGTGTATTCCTTGATGTGCAGTTCGGGTTTTTTGACGAAGGATGGTTACTAAGCAAGTATTCAAACCATGCATGGCGAGTTACAGCTGTGCATATGTGCAGCAAATATGCAAAGTATAAAAAAAAGGACTTGATTTTTTTTTTTCGTGATAGATCACATATGTGTAGTGTGCTTCAGTGTTCGGTTAATTAAAACAATTTTTCAATTATACGTTGTGAATATAGGCTGCATACCATGCCTTACTAGTTATTTATTTAGTGCAGAAAGATTTAGGCCCTATACACCTACTACACATAACATTCTTTGGTGAAAATTTCTCAAATGTTGTGTAAATGATATTTTTTTTTACCCTGGTAAAATCAGCTCTGTTTTTAGAGTATGTGCATGACATATAAATAAGGGTAGCCTACACAGAATGCATTCTTGCATTTAAAAAAAAATGTGCAATGTAAAGGTAAAAATATGTTTTGTAGGAACTGGCCCAAAAGTACGCTGTGTATTTTACACAAAATGTATTGTAGAGTTTCACACAGCTGAACTGCAGTATTGACCAATCAGATGAACCAGTACCGGAAGTGTGCATTTTCATATGTACAATATTTGTTGCATGCAAATTTCAGACATTTTGATTAATAAATTATAATATTTGATTCAATATCAAATGCTGATAGGTCCAGATCGATGAAGTGTTTGTTAATGGCGTGTCATGATAAACCGTCGCCACAATATTTCACAGGAAAGCCAGTGTTGTGTATCCAGCGACACCTGGTTCATAACCGAGGCCCATTAATTGTTAATTGCCTTGACATTGTGTGCACAGAACTGGTACCAGAGCTTTTCCCAGCCGTTTCAAAATCCCTGACGCCTCTTGCCCACAGCATGTTTGCGTTACAGGCTACTTGAGCGGCGAGAGCAAAGAGAAGAAGAAAAGCGCTCAGGGGGACGAAGAGGAGGAGGAGGAGGAGGGGCGGACCGCGTGCTTGGCAGTAAATTCGAGCACTGACATGAATTTCGCGAAGGGGCCGGTCCCTCTGGAAACTCCCCTGTGACGGCATTAGAGGCCTCTCTGTGTTATTTCACGCACACACGCGTATACATAGCCTGCGCCTCTAAAAATCTGTGCTTTTCTCGGCCAACCCCTATAAACAATAAGCGTACTTGACTGAAGCGGAGAAACCTTTGTCATATTGTGTGTGCTTCTGACCTAGCTACGCCTCTAGTGACAAAAACTCCTGACGTTCTGCCAGAAATATTCTAAAAGTATTTAAAAAATGGGATTTTTATGGTTTGTCTACCTACAGTGATCGTTACAACAATCAATTAGAACTTATTGCAATTCTATACTAATAATAGCATAATTAGCTTTTATAACATTTTATAATATTTGTTTAGGGAAAACACACACAACCATCATTTTTAAAATAAATTTATATTTTTTATTCAGCAACACTAAATTGTTCAAAAGTGATGGTAAAGTCTTTTATAATGTTACAAAAGATTTATATTTCAAATAAATACCGTTCCTTTGAACTTTCTATTCATCAAAGAATCCAGAAGAAGTGTAGTTTCCACAAAGATACTAAACAGCACAGCTGTTTTGAACATTGATAATAATAATAGGTAAAATGATGCTAAAAATTCAGCTTTGCATCAGGAATAATTTAGACTACACTTCAGATTACATTAAAAACAAACAATTATTTAATATATTATAGCTATTACACAGTTTTTTTTTTCAAATAAATGGATAAATGCAGTGAGCACAAGCTTGGGATGCCATATAAATACTCACTGTTTGTAATGGAAATCATGGTCATAATTAAAAAACAACAACATGATACTTGCATATTCAAAACAGGGTAGCGCAAACTATCATAGTTTAAAAAACAAAGTGTTCTAGAAAGGGCTCTGGTTTGATTCTAGAGCGCGCACGTGAGCTGATTGCAGATTGTCGCTCTGGCTGCTGTCGGGTTTAACGAGCGCAGCGTGTCGTTAAAGCGCCGGTTTACGAGGCTCCTTTATCGTCCCACTCACACGCATATACGCGAGCGGCACACAGACTGCAGAACCCCTAAAGACTCAGATTTAATGCTTCCTGCCCGAGCTGATCTCACTCCCACCGCCAGCTGCTGCTTTCAATTTCCCCCTCACGCTCGCTCGCGCGCTATCTCTCCTTTCTTTCTTCAGCGCTTTAACTCGCCGCTGCCTTTGGCGACCAAATGTTTTCAAACCTGAGGTGAGAATACAGCACGCGCGCGCGCGCACACACACACACACACACACACGTGTGTATCTATAGCTACTTGAGACTCATCCAGCAATGTCCAAACGTTTGAAAATGGTGTTTAATTGTAATTGTAAAAGTTAACACTACTGTGGTACTTTTTATATTGATAGGCCTATATATTTCGGAATTATATCATTTTCATAGCGCGCTATGTTTTTTTAAAATTCTAAGCTAGATGGAAAATCACAGTAGACTACTAGCAAGCTAGCATTATAACATTGTACCCTGGAAATGTACCTTGGCGTTTCTACTAACAACATGATTTTTTAAGGGATATGAAAGGGTCACATAAGTATCAAGACTATGTAAAAAATTAAAAAAATGTAAAATTTGTGCTCTGCATTACACCCATCCAAGTGCACACACACACACACACGATGAACACACACTGAGCAGTGCATATATATATATATATATATATAAGTGGTTAGAATTGTTGGTAGACTTGGTAAATATGCATGTATGTATGTATGTATGCATTATTTTCAACTTCATCAGAGCTGTCCTAAAACCGAAAAGGACAACTTTGATTGATCTTTGACTTTTATTTATTTATTTTTTACCATACCAGTGAGACTAGGAGCATGAAATTGTCCAGCTATGACTTCCTGTTCCAAAGGATTATTAATATAAAGAAAACAAAGGCCAAATTTCCTTCATCCATTACCAGGAGTAAAACCAAACAATAAAGTTCTAATGTTGAGCTTCACAAAATAGAAAGTTGCTGTAATACAAAAAAGCTAAAACGTCATTAGGGCAATAACTAAGAGGTTCAAATTTCCTGAAGATATTACAAATCTGTCTGGATAAGGATGTGTGTCTATACTGTCCTTAAACACTGTGAGAAGGAGGCCAGGAGTGACCAAAGACTCTCTAAGGATCAAACCTGGAGAATTGGAGATTAGCTCTGGATCAGAAAGCCTAAAAAATAGCAAACAGCCCCCTACATCATCATGTATTGTTTAGCAGGGTTTCAACAAAAATGCTCCTCAATCATCCAAAAAGAAAATCCAGCATATTCAGTTGTCAGACATGACTAGAACTTCCAGTGACACTGACTTCTATGGTCAGATGAAATTAAAAAAAGAGCTTTTGGCAGCAAACCCACCAGATGGGTTTAGTACAAACAGGGATGAAATATACCTCATGCCCACAGATAAATATACTGCTGGATCTTTAATGTTGTTGGCCTGTTTCTGCCGAAGGTCCTGGACATCTCATGGCATCATGAACACTCTCCATAAAAAAAATCTAAAGCTGACTGCCACTGTTAGAAATCTTATAATGGGCCATAGTTGGATCGTCTATTAGGACAATAATCCAAAACAAACATCAAAATCAGCACAAAAATGGGTCACTGAGAACAAAATGACTTTTGGCCTGGTTCTCCCAGTGCTCTGACCTGAACCCTGTCGAAAATGAGTGAGGTGAACGAAAGAAGAGAAGCACCAGGTATTCTGAAGGATCTGGAGAGATTCTGGATGAAGGGATGGTCTCTGATCTCTTATCAGGTGTTCTCCAAACTCTCTTGGGAAAAGGACCTTGCAATAACTGGGTGCCAGTAATTGTAGCCAATATGAACTTGAGAAAGCATCTGTGTCACAATAAGATTCGCCCCCCCCCCCACTTTAAATTGTTTTACTTCAATGATAGGTCAGAATTTTGTGATTTGTTTTTTTGAATGAAGGAAGGAAGGAAGGCACTAATGCATGTCTTAATTTTGCTTGAGTTCGACTTGTTCCTGGGTTAACATATTTTGTTGATCCTGGAACAACATTTTAATCCAAAATTTTAGTTTTGACCATATCTCTACAGCTAAGCCTAATGATGAATGACACTGATGCACCAAACACTGATTGTTAGCCTAATCTTCACAAAAACTATAAACTTGTTCTTTCAAATCTGATTGGTTAATCACATTGTTCCACATCAAACTCAGCAAAATCAGTTTCTGCGGGCACAAATATATATATATATCTTCCCTAAAATGTAATAAAAATAAAAAATAATAATACATAATCTTAATAATTGATTATTTAAAACAATAAATAAACTTTCAATTCATGTATGGTTTGTTGGGATAGGACAATATTTTGGAATTCTGGAATTTGAGGGTGCAAAAAAATCTAAATATGGAGAACACTGCCTTTAAAAATGTCCAAATATCCTACTTAATATCTACTTAATAATTACTTAATATCCTACTGATTTCAGACATAAAAGAAAAAATCTTTTTGACCCCATACAATGTATTGTTGGCTATTGTTACAAACACATCCATGCGACTTACGACTGGTTTTGTGGTTCAGGGTCACATATTGGCTATATTATAATAAAAAATGTAAAATATATAAATATATATGTATAGACAACTTCTTAATAATTTAATAAAAAATGATTTAGTAATGTATTACCTTTTTTTTTTCATCTGAGGGCGTCCCCAAAAAGATCTTTTCATATTTCCCTAAATTCTGGTGACATTTTTCAACATTAGAAATAATAATTTATATAGCTTTCTATCTGTCTGCCCCACTCACACACACTCTCACACACACACACACACACACACACAGAGTGCTTACGTTAATCCGTTTGTCACGGTGAGCGTGCTTCCTGAGAGCTGAAAAATTATTCCTCTCCTTTTCCCTGCGCGATGCTCCACGCACGACAGTGTGTGTGTGTGTTTTAATGTCTGCGTGTGTGTGTGTGTGTGTGTGTGTGTGTGAGGGGGAACAGACAGGCAAGCAGCTGCAAATGTTAAATTGTATCCAATTACTGCCCGCACGGCGATACGAGGGGAATAATTCTTTCCGTATGACAGCGCGATTCGATTATTCCGCACACGAGAGACGCTCCTTATAACTGCGTGAAAAACGTCCCCTGCACGCTCACGCTAGAACACACAAGCAGCCCATGTGTGTGCGTGTGTAATGATGCGTGCCGTGTACTAGTGTTACACTCTTGATTGACAGAGAGGAAGAACTCATTATGGTCCGGTGCTTTGAAACACGACGGCCTGCGTCAGACGTGTCTCTAAATGTCAGCGACCTCTGACCTCCACCTATTTTAACACAATTAGAGCTTCCAATAACTGTGTAAGTTTTTGAAACACCTCAGGGCTGAGGAATGTTAAAGGAATGGTGTCATCGCGACTGTTGATCATGATTATTGACATGCATCAGTCAGAAAGTATGTGATGACATCATTGGTGTAATTAATATGCGGGAACCCAAACGATATTTGAGAGCTAAGGTGGAGAAGCAGTTTTTCAGTGAATAGCAACTTAAAACGCTTTATTTACACACACCCCCACCTTCATTGTTTTGCAAGATTTTACGCAAAAGAAGAGGCTGTAACTTTTATTCTTGCTGCAATATTGTTGTTGCTGCCGCCATGTTTTGGATATCCTGTGTGTTTTCAAATACGTTAAGGTGCATAATATTCCCGTCACATGCTGGATTTTTTAAAAATACACGTATTTAGCTTTAATTTATTTCTTCAGTTAAAAACTTTGTGTTTCTCGTTTAATATTTATATTTGAATTTTTCAGCTTCATTGCCAAAATTGCCATTTTAAATAGTTTTATAATAAGTTTAAAATAACAAGCACTGATATTTACCATGTACCATGGTACTTTTTGTTTCCTTTTTTTGTGTGTAAAACCACCATGTTATGATACCATAGTACCACATGATTACTATGTTTACATAGCATGGTAATTAAAAATTATTACAGAGGTGGTGCTTAAAAACATGCATACATACTATAATAACACCAAAAGTATGTGAATTCCAGTGACATTGTAAGTTTGAGAGTGCAGCGGTTAGAATAAAACTGTTCACGGTGCATTACCAAAAACATTACATTCATTACAATAACACCATAGTACTATATTCCAAAATGCATGGAATTTCCAAGGGACTTTTAGGTAGTGCACATTTAGGACAATGTATAACGGTTTAACACTTATAACGCATGCCATTACTGTGGTCATTATCCAAAAACATGGTATATTTCCACGAAAAATTTAAAATAAAAAGATTGTACCTAAGAGTGTACCCTACTTCAGAAAACTTTAGCCATTCAAAATGAAAAGACAGGAACATCACAAGCTGTAATCACTGAGGCACTATTAATTCTTGCCCTCTTTGTAGGTCTTGACGTTAAGAGGAAGCTGACGTGTCATCTGGCCAAGACATCTGAACGACAGACCCGAATCGCACCTGCTCTGCTCACAGCCTGCTCTCCATCACTGAGAATAGATGAAGCAGCAAGACCAAGCCGCAGGCGGGCGGTGGAAACGCGTTCACAAGGTCATACGTCACGTACGTGACAACAGCGGAGCAGCTCTGGACAAATGAGAGCGGGGAGAAAGATGGAGGGATAATCTCAAGGACATCAGAGCGCCTGGACGAGGATGGAGGCAAGAAAGGAGAAGGTTAAAGGGTTGTGGATGGGAGTTCAGCCAAACAGACAGTGGAGGTGGGCTGTCAACTCCCATTATCCATTCAGGCCCTAATGTCTAATATTAAAAACCTAGAGAGAGCGAGGTTAGACGAGGAAAGACGAGCGAGCCACAGGCGCTTCACCTTGCCTTGTTCCCCTGCGCCGTTGCGCACACACACTTGCGCGGCTGGTTTTTTATGTGATGTAGTGGTTGCCACAGTGGCAGCAGACACCTTGACAACCAGGCGGCCCTCACAGCTGCTGTCTGACTGGCAGCCACTTAGAGACTCCGCGAGTGTATGTGTGTGTCTATGTGTGTGCGTGACAGCAAGCCCTAAAACCTGTAGCACACTAGCGTGTGCCGTCATATGCGCTGGTTCAAAAATTTTCTGCTGGAGTTGGTGTCAGTTACAGCTGACATACTTCACCCAAGTACGTTGACACGTGTGGTCGGCACTGTTGCAGCACTGAAGGGGGCGATAGAAGCACCTTTAAATATCCATGCCAAATTATTTGGGTGGATAGTTAGAAACATTTTGACTTTAATGCAAATGTGTGCTGGGTGGCAACACTGAGAACGCAACATGTACGTTTGCATTATGAATGGACATGTTGACAAAAACTATCGACTAAATACTTTAAAGTGCCCCTATTATCCCATTTTTAAGGCTCCTAATGTTGTTTTGGGAGTCTCCTAGAAAAGGTAAAAAAAAAAAAAAACGCTTTTGTTTTCTCAAAATATGTATTTAATATCACCTAATTTTTCAGCGATTCTCAAACGATTCGTTTGAAGCAGTTCTAAGATTCAGTCTCTCTAAACCCCTCCTTTCTGTGAACATACTCTGCTCTGATTGGTCAGTTGGCCCAGTCTGTTTTGTTTGGTCTACCGCGTACAGCAGTTGTCAGTAAAATGATGTGTTGTGGGGTCAAGTTGTTTGCAGCCAGCCAACATGGAACATAGGCAGGAAAAGTTCAATTTGTACGTTTTACCGTCAAAGAAATAGAATACGAATTACTAACGATTTGCACCACATATAAAGTTATTGTCTCTCAAAAGAAAGAGTTGATTCTGAATCATTAAAACAAGTCGAGTCCCAAGCCGTTTCACGTTGACAACATGAAACATTAGCATATTTGCCCACCCACTTGTGGGTCTTTTCGAGAAAATGCACATTCTTTGCCACTAGGTGCTGCTTTTGGAGCATTCAAAGCTCACAAACACTGCTTTCAACAAAATCGACCAATCACCAGAGGGTTTTGAAAAAATTAATCATTGAACGAATCGTTTAGGAGTTGTTCAAATAGCAAGACAAAATCTTACTACCAATAAATATAATTACCGATTTACTCGTTATACGTTATTCACCCAATACGAAGTTTTTTCATTGTCATCATCCTTTTTCATTTTCATGCTTCTAACATTTGCATTGGTTTCTTTTGTATGCTCAAATATGTTCCCATATACACAAAAAGGTTATTTCCCCATCTATCTCAAATGAGATAAATACAATATATTTATAATATAGTAAATAATTTAGATTGTATTAGTAAATTAGGAAATGCTATTTGTTGTGATATTTTAAATTTTATTTACAAGACAGTTTCATCAAACTTTCAAATTATTTAGATTTTTTACTTCTATTTTTATTAAAATGTTATGTTATAAGCTCACGTAATGATAGATGTCAATGCACACAGACCTACATTGTTAAAGTGAGGTTAGCCATGCATCTAAGTGTACACACACACACACACACACACACACACACACACTTCATTGCACTCTTAATTTACGCATGACATTTACACATGACGCTTCTACACTCACGGTCATTACCCTGAGAGCTTCAGTTCAAAAATGCTTGAGCTAGCAACCTGACCACACACACACACACACACACACTCGAGACTCATTCAGCGCCTTCACACCAGAAAGAGATCACTGTGAGTGCAATTATACTCAATCACTTCCATTGTATTTAAATCACAAAATAAATATGTATTACTGTAAAGTAATGCAATAATAATTATTATTATGCTTTTATTAAGACCAAGTGTGCAATAGTTGTGCAAAGTTGCAATTATTAATAATAATAATAATAAATTCAAGAATTAAATATTTTTAAAAAATCTAATTTCTGACTGTTTCACATGACACACAGAGACATGCACACACTCATATCTTAAAGATGACAAGCCAGTGTAAACGTGAAATGAGTCACAAACGATCATTTACAGAGAACTGCAGAAAGACGTGTGTCTACCAGAAGAGAGAGGAAACAGTGGTGTATGTCAAAGAGAAACAGAGAAAAACATTGAGACGAAGATCTTTTTAAGTCTGTTACCGTAGTGCTACGAATGCGTGTGTGTAAGTGTGTGTGTGTGTGGGCTGATACATCGCCAGCAGGCACAATCTAGCATGTTTATCACACACACACACACACACGTTCACGTTCTCTCTTGCTTTCGCATACACACACACACACACGCAGATGTGCCATTTTCAGAAATCAAGGCATCGAATAAGACCTCACTTTTCAGCCCGGCTGCGACTTACACACGCATACACACACACACAATCCTGGCATGTGTCCCCAGCACATAAACAGCCATTAATCGTTGCTCACACTGCTGACATTTGGAAGAAAGGTCACACTTTCCTGTCTCTCTCTCGGTCTCCCTCCCTGTCGTTCCGCCCACCCTCTCTGAAACCCAGCAGACAGGCCGCGACTCCTGGTAATTTCCTGCCTTGCGCCGCTAATAGTATGCTCGCTGTGCGTCTGCATGGTTGCCTTGTACACGTGACTCAACTAGCATCCAGCGATGGGCAGTTTGTCTGTGCTATGTGATGTGAAACATTTATAGACTATTAGAATAATTTGGATGTTACAGTTATGAGGCCATAATTCTTAACCGATCGGATTTCACAGTAGGCGGGGATACCTAGTGTTACACAGGTTGAATGGATTTCAAATTTTGCATTAAAGGGTCACTCCACCCCAAAATGAAAATTTTGTCATTAATCTCTTACCTCCATGTTGTTCAAAACTGTAAAAGCTTTGTTCGTCTTCAGAACACAATTTAAACCTTTCAGTGGTGAGTTTAAAATATTCCAGCGGCCCCCCCAGAGTGAGTTTTGTTTAGTCAACCGTTGTTTTAGAACGTCTGCCCTTACTATTTCCATGGTGACGCGTCTTGCTTGTCACGTGATGCACAGCGAGCACAATAACTCTGTAAGAAAGATGGGTCACTTTTATTTAGTTTTTCCTTTTTTATTTCAAACATTCACAAACTTGCTTACAGTCACAGATATTCTGATTCACAAATATATGTAAATGAGTGTGTTTTGTCGTTTAAACACCTTTATAAATTATCTTGATCGTGATCTGTAACATGAGATGGGCGCCGCCATGTTTGTTCGTGCCGCAATTCAGAGAGTCCCGTCAGCCGGATTTACAGCAAGCAAATTCATCCATTTCTTCTGAAATACAAGTAAGTGGCTGGTGAACTGTGTGAAGAATAGCGTGAACTTTATAGTCACTTACACTATGTGTATCTGATATGAATAAAACACATCAGCAAATTAAATTTGAACGGATTGTTATTGTTGCTTCCATAGACATCTTTGTGTATTTTACAAGCTCTAAATGTATTGTTTCACTAGTGCTTATGTGTATGTAAATGTCAGAAACCTAAAATATGCATTTTGTGGTTAAGAACGCTGTATAGTTGTGATAATAGGACAAGCACAGTGCACGTCTCTCTCTGGCTCAGCGCCAGCAAACGCGCAAAAGCTCAGTTTGAATTTGGCAGTTATGCGACGTCACCAAGCTTTCTAAAACCCATATGTGGGACCGTACTCCCAGGGGCATGGAAAGAAAAGTCCCATATGTGGAACTGTACCGCTCAACAGGTTAAGATATTTTGGATGAAAACTGAAAGGCTTGTGATTGTCCCATTGTCTGCCAAACAATTACCACTGTCAAGGTGGTAAAAAATATGAAAGACATTGTCAAAATTTTTCATCTGCCATTAGTGGGTCAATGTGTATTTTATGAAGCAACAAGTATACTTTTTGTTCAGAAAATACCAAAATTTTTTATTTTATTTGTGTACAAAACATTGGCGCTTCATAACATTACGGTTGAACCACTGATGGCAGATGGACTATTCTGACAATGTCTTTCATACTTTTCTGGACCATGACAGCATTATTTACTTTGCAGTAAATGGGACTTGGCAGTAAATGAGACAGTCACAAGCCTCCCGGTTTTCAGCTAAAATATCTTTAATTGTGTTTTGAGGAAGAACAAAGCTTTTACAGGTTTGGAATGACATGGTAAGTGATTACTTGGGGGTGGAGTAACGCTTTGCTTTCTTATAATGCGCCAATATTTAGTTGTTATCGCTGTTTTGTTATAAGTGTTAGCATTCTTGCTAAAAGAAAAAAGCAGTAGCAAGGCAACTCGAGATTTTTTGTTTTTTTTTTCCCCCCAACAAGAACTGGCGAACTGATGCAAAAAATAATGACTACCAATGGCCATGCGACGGTTTAAATTTCACAAAGATACCGTTATGCAAATGTGACCGTTACATTTCAAGCTACGGCAAAACCGTATGGATTATAGAGGTTGCGAACATTACAACGTATTTCAGTGAGGACATGAATTTATGCCTGTTAAGGACCGCAGAGAGAAATAACAACTTCAGTGCATTTTTGTGGCGGACAGGCCTGGTCAGTTTGTAGGACATTTGCCGTTCCAGCCACTTTTGAATGAACCTCGTTGTTTGTCGTTCTCGGCTGCGATCTTCCTTCCCTCGTGATTCCTGTCAGTCTGTTAGCGAAACAATAGCAGCGTTTCATCGTGAGATCAACCAGCGCACACACTCGGGCCGTCAGAGGGAAGAGTCGACGGGGAATCTAGTAACAGAGGAACAAATGATGAGGATTACAGACAGAGACGCGCATTATACCGTTGCCCCCTCCGAACCTGACTCTCTCCCTCTCCGTGCTCATTCCACATAATCTGATTCCACGTCCTCGCTGCCAGTAATCCCTCCAAAACAATTTACACCCCCCAAATGCACTAAACGGTTGCGCCACACTTGCATGCAGAATTTAGCATGCAGCGCCTGGTTTGATTGTTTGGTTTTAACGCGAAATCTAATCCGTCCTCCCGCACATTGTGCTTTTGGGTCTGGCCGTGGTACGTTTGCGTCATCCGTGTGAGGATCACCGAGAGTATTAGCGGCAGCAGTTTACTACAGCTATTTACCGCCAAATCTTTGTACTTTGGCATGGACAAAGATTGACAGAGTGTGTAAAGATTCCAGTTAAACCTCGTTCGTAATGGCTTACTTTCAATTGGAAAATCTTGTCAGTAGTTTGGAAAACACTTTCAAAACACAGTACACATGACAGTGCACCTGTTCCTTGTGCCTTTACAGTATATATGTAGTTTAAAATATATTTTTATGCTCAACAAGGATGTATTTATTTGATCAACAATACAGTCAAAGTTTTTAGCACAGTTTTTGTTTGTAAATTATTTTATAATATGTTCATATTCTTTATTTTTGACACGACCATCACTTTTTCCTTTTGAAATTATAGTTAGTAGCTATATATTTAAGTCAAATCATTCCAATAATAATTTAGAGCTAAAGAAACATTTCTTAATGTCAGTATTGAAAATGTTGCTTCATATTTTATGTGGAAAATACATTTTTTAGGATTCTTCAATGACACTTTTGATATATTTATTGTATCCTTGCTATTATTTTGTTTTATTTATTTATTTTAATCTTACCGAACCCAAACTTTTGTTTTATGTATATATTATTTATATATATACTGTTCACATCAAACTTGTATAGTCACCCGTTTCTTTACTCTTGTCTAAAAATCACGTTTTCTCCATCCGCCCAAGAGCGTCAAATTCAAACACACGTCAGTCGATTTGTGTGTTCTTGAGCGGCAGTTTTTCTGGTTGTGTTTGTTTTGTGTGTCTGCGGTGAGCAGCCCACACACCTCTTGTGTGTTGACACTGCACGCTTGGCCTCAGACTGCAGCGGAGGGAGAGAGGGAGAGACAGCATGTCTGGCTACCAGGTCTTTATCCCAGCACCCCGTGTGCCAGACTCCAGGGCTGGAACGGTTTAATGCCGAGTACAGCTCGCGAAACGACTCTCGGCGTGTCTCATTTGGTTCAAGGCCCCAGAGGCATCTCTCCATTTCAGGCTGAAACTGCGACCACGTGTTGTTTTGCAACACAGCTTTCGGCGTTTAAAGAGTTAATCCCGCAGACGGCAGCAACATGCAGCGAGCATGTGGGCGTTTGGGTGTGTTCACGCTGGAGAGATCGAGAGAAAGAAAGAGGATGTGTGCGTGTGAGAGAGAGTTTTTTGGCTTGCCGTCCCGTTGGGAAGACACGCTCTGTGGCGGCACTCTTTAACTGTCAGAATTGGCCGCTAGCACACCAAGTGCCGTGTCCTCCAGCGCTGTGACCACGAGCGATCACACTAAAGGTCTTTGTGCACTGAAGGTTTTTGCACACTGAGCCTGAAATTCCCATCCGGAATTTTCATCTGTCATAAAAACTAATTCAGATCAGGTTTGGTTTTCTGTGTTTTTGCATCCATAGCAAGTAGGCCTATTTTGATAGGAAGGATGAAAAAGATGACGAATTAAATGCATACAGATATTTTGGACTGTGTGTGCAAAGGACCATTGAAGGCTAAGTCTGAAAAAATGTGCCCATTTTTTAAATTTTTTTTTCGTATCTGTCATCCTTTCCTACCAAAATGCATGCTACGGATACGAAAACAGAAAATCAAACCTGATCCAATTTTTATTTTATGACAGACGTAAGTTTCGGGGGCAGTGTTAAAACGTGATTGACCAACCCAGTCTCATGGCAATTCGCTCAAATTTCGTAAATCAACCTCAGTCGACCTATTCCCGCCCCTTAACCTACCCATCACTGCTGTTTAGACAAAACATACAAAATTGTATGAGTGAGGTCGTACGAATTGGCAAAACTTTTTCCACCTCGTACGAATACGTACGAATTGGTCATGAGACTGAGGTTGTGTTTATTTTTTAACGTGCGTAAATTTATGACTTAAGACCTTTTCACACTGGAACTTTAGTCTGAAATGTTTGCACATTAAAAAAGGAATACAACCTTATGTTGTGTCAATCACATTTACACATTGACTTGAAACTTTCATATGTCATATAAATATTTGGATCAGATTCAATTTTCTGTCTTTTCACATCCATCACATGCAATTTGATAGGAAGGATGACAAGTACGATTTTCATCTGAAATGTTTGTACGTTGAATACGGCATGTGCAAGACCCTTACCGCAGCGGTCTTAACTTGAGAACTGTACACACTTTATTTTTTATACATATGCAGCATTTATATCAGTGCAGTGATTATACTGGTCCAGGCAGTAATTGTTTCTGAGGGTGTGATCAATTTTGATGAAATTGATGGGTAACTGTTTTTCTCCAGTAACACTGAAAGGATGCATTTCAGCATCTTGGTGTGTAAACATAGCCAAATAAACACGGCTAATCTAAGAGTGTGCAATGCAGACATAAAAGATAATTTTCCCTTCGACCCTCCATCACATCCCCCTGTCCGCCCAGACACTAGGTAAGATTAGAGAACGCAAGAAATGCGACTTCCCGAAGGAGAACGCACGTCTAAACAACTCCAGTTGCTTGCACAAACATCCCGTCTCCAGCAATCTGTAAAATAAACCTAAAACACACACACGTGATTTTCCCACAAGGGAAAGCCCGGCGAGAATTTCTGTTCTCTACTTGAGACGTAACCCCACAAACACACGCTAACACGTTTAAACTGTTCCCATAGAAAAGAGAACTGCAAATGCAGTCTCTTCAATATTTCAGCTGTTTCTCATTGATATCAAAAAGACTGAATGGGTATCAGATGGACAATGTCGTGATTTTTCATCTGCGATGATGACCTTGCAATGCATTTCTTATGGAGTTTTAACTGTACTCAAAAACCAAAGTCTGCAAACAAGTGTAATATCTCAATATAATTTATTATTACATTTTTCCAAAGACATGATCTATGCCATCAATTTAATTTAATAGCAATATTGGTACTGTATGTCACAATGAAAAGCAAAATGAAACGCAACTCAGTAATCAAAAGAATGAATGATAAAAGCCGTATTTGCAGTGACAAATCTATTCTTCTGGGTAGCGTTTAGTGTTAACGCTAAGGCTAACGGTTAGCCAACAACATCTGATGCACAGAAGTTCAAACATTAACTGGGTAAGAGGACCGCGGGTGAAAGTCAAGAGCGTGAAAAAACAGAGAGAGAGAGAGAGAGAGAGAGAGGCTGTGGTGAGTCAGCCTTTGGTATAAGAGAGATCGAAGAGATCGGACGACAGCCAGAGGCTTCCATGGTTCAAGACACACACACGAATACACGTCTCAGATGGAGATATGCTCTTGTGTCTCAGCACAGTCTTGAAAGGAGTAAGGATTGCCTTACTCTGAGACACCATACAACAGTAGTTGTCTCATATACTGGGTAAAAAATCTTTTCCATTTTTTTTTTTATATTTCAATTGTATATTTAATATATAACTTTTCGAACAAGGTAAAATTTGATTATTTTTGCTAGACAAAGCAGTGTACGTCCACACAATCAGGAGCTACGTGGTCTTTCGAAGCACTTCAGCTTGTCTTACTGCCCATTTTAAGCCTATCTCTCTTTTTTTCTCTCAGCTCAGGCAGCAGCATTTAAAAGACCCTTACAATACTGCCCTGACACTCTCTTGGCCTTGACTTCGGTGATTGAACCCTCTGAGTCCTGACAAGGACAGGGGAGCGAGCTGATTTCCCCTCCTCCACACACCTCATTACGTCTTCTCCTTCTTGCCTATATTCATTTTCAAGAGTTCCTCAATTTTTCTTCTACTTTCTCTTGTTTTGTCTACGATGGTCAAATCGTTTTTCTGGTTTTGAAAGTCTATATCTTGTGGCTGGTAAAAATGCCAGTGGTGAAATATCTACGCCACAATGTGCTGCAGTGTTTGACCATTTCTGCTGCAGCTTTTGGTACGTTCTTAAACAGAAACATTTGCGAATGGCTGTAAACTTATGCAGTGGGAAAAGGAAGTTGAAATAAGAGGCCACAACTCAAGACGCCACTGGTAAAATATCTGCATTTATTGTTTGTAAATAGCAGTATGCTGCAGTTTTTACAACTTTTAACAATGTTTAACCAATTCTTTTGACAGAAACATTGAAGAATGATAAGAAACTATAGTTGGGTTCATTCCTGCTGCAGACCAGACTCAAGTGAGCACCAAGGCACATCTTACATTAACACTGATGGAAAATTACTGGAGCGGTCGAGTTGGAATGTTATCCAAACCCACCATGGATTTAAACTTGAAATTACAAAATCTAAATCTACAGATTATCCAAAGCAAGTAGCATTGCATTCAATGTATACATTTGATAAAAACCCATAACCTTGATGTTGTCAGTGCCATTCTTTACTGCTTGGGCTGTAAGAATAGTCATTTTTAATTACTTCCTCTTTAAAAAGTGAAATCTGTAATTGTGGGAAGGACTACCAGGGCTAAACCGAACACTGGTGGGGTTACAAGAGTTTGTAGAAATGTTTGGAAAAATCAGTCAACTGGTGCAGAAATGATGCACTTCACCTTTAACCTTAGAGCATGTGAGATGTGTTATTTCCAAAATAACAGTAATTTTCAAATTCATTTCACCCTAGACAGGTCCGGCAGCGCTACGCTGAAGTTGAGCGAACACATCCGAACGATGACCTGAGTCTGATCTCTCTCTCCTCCATTAAGCAGAAGAGTGCCGCAGATGCACAGGAGTCCGTTACGTTGGAGGGGAGGTGATGTTTCTCCATGAGTGTCTGGTCAGACACACTGGCGGCTGCTCAACCACTAAATGGCCCAATCACAAAACCCTATGACTCGTGGAAAACAACAGATCAATAGCGCTTCCTCTGGTTCTCGCCTGTGTGCTTGTATATCTGTGCGTATATGAGAGAGAGAGCAGATGAAGGTAGAGCATTTTGCACCCATATGCCCGCTCAAATGGCATTTTAAAGCAGGAATATCTGTTGTTTTTTGTTGTTGTTGTTCCTTGCACCGGGTTTAAACACACACGGTCCTGATTACAGCCTCCCTCTGGAGACGGCAGAAATAAAGAATGATCGCTGAGCAGGGAGAGACAAATTTACGCTCTGCGAGCAGCATTCATTACAAGCAGACTGCCGTGTGTGTGCTGTGTGGCCGAACTCGACCTCAAGAGTTAGCAGAGTGAAAGCCAAACCCTCCGCCGCTGCCAAACAGATCAGATTAGAAATGCAGTCGAGCGCTCGGCAGCAAGACAACAAGACAGAAGGCAGACAGATAGACGTGCGAGAGAAAGCGGCAGTAAGAGCGGATGAACTGGTCGTTTTTTTGTAGGTGCAAATGCGCTCTGTGTCAGGTGTTTACAAGGCGAAGGATATATGGCTGAGAATTCTGTCGAAATGCATTTCCACCTGAATGTAGACTACTTGAGCACGAACAATGAATATAAGCTTGTTCTGCTGATCTAGTACTCAGCTTGAGATGCATTCATGCAGAAAGGTCTAGAGCATGAACTGTGTTGATCCAGAAGGGCGTAACGCGAAGCAGTAAGGAAAAGAAATCTAACACTTTTGTTTAAACAGAAAGGCTAAGAATTTATGAAATTAGGACGTATTGATGCAGAATGACAGAAAACGTTCTAGAAGTTTCGTCATGCAGAGGATCCAAAAACTTGATAGAAATAAAGATAAAACTTGAAATAAGTCAGAAGCAGAAAACTAGAAAAAAATAGAACATATTGTGTTAAAGCACAAGTGAAGAAAAATCTAAAACTTGAGATGATGTTGAACTTGAGATGAAAGCATAAAACGATCTTTGAATTGATTTACTGAAGCACAAAGTCCAAACAATTCAAAACTGAAGATCCGTTAATGCAAAAAAAGATCAGAAAATAAGATGTGATATGTCCTGGAGCAGAAAATATTAGTAAAGAGATTTGGTCTCTGAAATATATTGGAATACAGCAGAAAACGCTTTCAGAAGCTGCTATTTGTTGAAGGTAAAAGTATCCAAGACTGAAGATGTTGATATGGAAGTGAGGAAAAGGTAGAACTTGAGATGCACTGCTGTGGAGAAAAACAAAAAGGCTAAGTGTTGAGATTGTTTTGAAACATAAAAGATCTATAACTTGAGATTATGTTGAAATAAATAGATTTCCTGGAGTAGAAAGGCCAATGGATCCACAACAAGACATCTGTTGATGTAGAAAGAATGATGATTAATTGAAATATTAGAAAAATCTTTAACTTGAGATATATTGGAGCCTGAAATATGTTAATTCAAGAGAACAGGACAAATATCCAGAACTGGACATGCATCGATGAGCAAAGAACCTGATATGTGTTGAAGCAGAAAGATCCAGAACTTAAGATATGTTGGTGCAAGAGAGCTGAAAAGACAAACAATCCTGTTAAAACTGAACCTTCAGGAAAACCAGAACTCAAAATGCATTGGAGCAGAAAGCTCTAGAACTTGACATATATTGTTGGAGAAAGGCAAAGAAATCTGGTTTAAGCACTTAGGGCCTATCCTGGACATCAAGCCTCTAGAAATCATGCGGCCTGATCACGTCACATGGGTAACCAGGCAGTGCAGTTTTTTTTTCTGTGGCATTAAAGCCTGTGATGGCCAGGGGTAATATTTTAACACCACGGCTGTTTCCCCTGACATATACACATACACTCGCAATCATAGCACGAAAAAAACAGCCTATGTTCGTATGTGTGTGTGCGCGAGAGAAAAACAGCCCTGCCGCTGAACAATCAGCAGTCCTCCACGTGTCTCTCTCTCTGGGCGGCGTCATGGCAACGGAACAGCTTCAATTAGAGGAGAAGAAAGCGTTTCCCCTCGGCATGGCATTGGAGAGAGAGCCGAGTGTCAACGAGCACAGAAAAGGGAGGGAGTGTGTGTGTGTGTGTGTGTGAAAAAGATTGCGAGCAGGAGGGAGGCAGAGAAAACGAGCGCCGGGGAGACGTGTGTGAGGCTGAGATTGCGAGAGAGGGAAAGGGAGCGTGTCTGTGTGTGTGTGTGTGTGTGCGCTACAGATTGCAAGGAAGCAAGCCAGAGAGACAAAGCAAGCGAGTGAGATTGAGAGGGAGGGGAAAGTGTGTGTGTGTGTGTGTGTGTGT
>JAUCMS010000049.1:3357927-3370092 GCA_032357445.1 Enteromius radiatus
GTGTGTGTGTGTGTGTGTGTGTGTCAGAGCAGCCAGAGACAGACAGTGTTTTGCCTGCGTTAGCGCAGCTAATGAAAAATGAATGAACCCACGGGAGAGAAAGGGAGAGAGATATGGAAAGATGGAGCAGTAGTTTAGCGCTCGCAGTGTTTCAGCAGTGCCATGTATGTTTAGAGGGGTCGGAGTGAGATGCTGTTCTTGCTAAGGGTCAAGAGGTTAAGGCCACATACTTTATGCAACTATTCAAGTCTGTTAGGCTTTGGCCGTAACAAACCTAAGTACTCATAATTCCTCCAAAAAAGTTTTTGAATGAGTAGTTTGAGAAAATAAAACTCATAAAGAAACTCAGATGCTGGACTTTCAAACGTATGTGAGATATTTAAAGTTTGTGGCATAGAATCTTTCAAATATGTCCAAGAGTTTTATACACTGGTCTGTTATAGTGGTGACATTTCCACACCGCCAGAATGTGATGCTGCATGACAATGTGATTGGTTGTTTGACATGTCTGTCAAACGGCCTCATGGGCAGCCCTTGGCCAATGAAAACAACCATGGTTGTACGAGACTATGTCTTATGGGTAAATCTGTGTTTGAGTCATAGGTCTAGAATGTTTGTTTTAATCTGCATGCCAGTACTAGTCAATCCATTCAGCAACTAATATTGCGTATCACTTTTAAAGAAGTGCCTTTTTTTTGGTGTACAGCTTTAGTGCAGTGTGTATTAACTCCTATGGTTTACCTTTATACCTTATACCTTTATGCATGCATGTTTTCCTTTAATTTCGCTGGTCTCTAACGCACACACACTTGCATGCATGCTTTGCCATTTGATCTCTCTCGCATGTACACATTCACTCTCTTCCATTCGTCTTTGTCACCTTTCTCTGACCTTTGCCGCCAACTGGGGGGGAAATCCACCCGCTGGCTTGCAAAATACCACCTGCTACAGACAGACCTCTGTCGGAGAAACGGGAGACGGAGAGAGATGACTGACAGAGACTTCATGAGTTAGAGGGCCCCTGTCTCAGCGCAGCTGTGGAGAGATCGAGACTGATAAAGATAGATAGAAGGAGCGATTCTCTCTCTCCGTCTCAAAGACATTCCTCTGGAGCGTTGGCGGAGCGTTCCCCACTGCCGCTCTGGTATTCGAGGGTCTGCGTGCGGAGATTGATAGCTGAGCATTGCTATTTTTGACATGCTGGAGTCGACACGTCGACGCCACCCCACCAACAACAGCAGCGCCACAGCTGGGTACAATTTTCACTTGCACACTGACAACGCGTCCTACACTGTAAGCAAGCGATGCGACAAACAGAAAGATGTAGTTAAGGTGTGTTCACACTGACAGCAATTAAATCATAGGAGGTCGCCGGGTTGCTGTCTTGTTGTTGGTTGTTAGTAGATATTTTAAAGCTTGGGACACACCTATCCAATGGTCAGGCGTCAGGCAACGTTGGGCCAGTGGCGCACATTTGTCAGGATAGTTTGTTAGGTACGTTCCACACATTGGTTCTCATCAGGTGGAAGTCTACGAGAGTGATTGGATGTTCAGTTTAGCGAATGAGTCAGTGCCTGAGAATTAAAGCCAAAGTGATAAAAACTTGTGAGTAAAGGAGGTTCAAACAGAAAACTATTCTAGTGATATGTGATTTTTACCCAAGCATTCCAGTGTGCGAATATTAAACAATATTTAGTGCTTAAAATGAAGAAAATTAACAACATAATTGAGACTCAAAATGGTATGCATTTGTTTACGTTTCGCATATCTGCATATATGTTGTATATTCCTTTTTCGCTTTCTCATTTTACATGACAAATGTATACTATTGATAGCTGCTGATATAGACGGTTCATTCCTCTCAAGCAGGCACAGAACACACATGTTAGTTTGCAGTCGGCTGTAGTCTGTGCGGTGTGTTCAAGTGCAGCTTTTTTCAACTGCACTGTTTTTTATCCCATAGTCACTGGATCCCATCCCTGCTATTTTGCGTAGTTAAATTCACATTTGTTGCATTACTAGTGGTTGTGTATTCCATTTCAAATATTTCAAAATTTGTCTTTGCTAAATTACTACCAGTGTAAACACTGCTTAACGTTGTCCACAAGTATGTGATGATGCACCAAAACGAATGCAGTCCAGTAATCATAAAAATGTGGAATGACAAAACTAAAATGCTTTACAGTTACCAAGCTTTGCATGCAACATTGCATAGAATACTAAACTAATGGTCCAGTTAAAAATCAAGGATGCGTCTGCCCTCAAAACTATGATATAATTGCGTTAAAGCAGTATAGACTGCACATGTACTATAATACACTTGCAAGAAATGCGAAAATAATGAGAACAATTTACAATGTGGTTAACAATGCAGCCCGGTCTCATGAAAATGCATATAAATATTACGCCAAATAAAAACAAAAACTTGTGGTATTGATACGCAAAAATGCATGTGTTTGGCATGCATATAATATGCAGTTTTCATGTGCATTTGATGCAAAATTTGTTGCCATGCATATGAGATGCAGTTTTCGCACAAACCCCACAACCCTAACCCTACCCATCACGTAGCATAAACACACCAAAGTCCATTGATATGGACAGGATGCAGTTTATAACTAGACAAAACTAAAACGCTACCGTTATATTTCACAAAACTGTTTATGCTGCATATTTGCGACATCATGCAACCCACCAAAACTAAAATGTTCCAGTATCTACAATGCATGCTGTTTATACTACTAGCATTTGACTTTGCGCAACACACTAAAACACACATAATCAACAATGCTGTCTACACTGGCAAGCATGTGACTTGAAAACCTAAGATGCTCCCAGTACAATTTGCGTGCATGCAGTATAGGTAATGTCATTGATAATAACTGGGACATGCTAGTTTTAGCGCCTCATACCACTTGCTTGCAGCATGGATAGGATATAATAAATCTCTGGCTGAAGATAATAGGCAATGTTGCCCTGTCGATTTATATGCGTACATGCATGCTTTTCCCTGATGGCTGGATACTATGTTGATCACAACAATCTAGCCGAACGTCTTTCTCTCTTGTGTAGTAAATGCCAGGGGCTCCAATCACGGACCTCCCGTTGAGCTCTTTGGCTTTGACTGACACAACATTCGGAAACACACTGGGATTTGAGTGTGTGTGTGTGTTTGTGTGCGTTTCCTTAAGTAGCATGGCACCCTCCACCCACATTTGATCTCCCCCCGCTTCTCTCTCTATCCGGTTCTAATCTGTGTCTCGTTTCTCTCACCCACGAACTCTCGCTCCCTAAAGACCGCATCCATTCAGCGTGAGAGAATTTCTCTCTCTCACAGTTTATACTGTAAGCTACAGCTGTATTATTGTTCTTTTGCTGGCTAACTAGACCAGACAGGTGTGTAACTCTGGCGTGTATGTGGTTTAGCATGTTGGGAAATGACTAACTAGATCTTCTCAATTCGATCCAGAATTATGCAGAAAATTGCTAAATTATGAATTATTTCGTTTCGTCATGCCTCAAAATCACGCTACTGAAAAATGTAGCGCCGCTACTTTTAGTTAGTTCTTAGCTAACACTTCAGTTGAACTACGTTACACCTCAAAAGCGCGGCAAACACTGCTCAGCGGAGCGGCTGATTTTTCACAGAGGCAGTGAGTTGTGAAAACAGAGATAGAGAGAGAGAGAGAGACGAGTGATGAACAGAAAAGAGGAAAAGCGAGCAGGACCCAGCGCTCCGCTCAGCCAGCAAGGCTCTGCGTGAGTGTGTGACTGTCTCATGTGGGCCCTTCAGTCCTCGAGGCGTTTTGTTCCCCCTCCCTGCGCCGGCCCCCAGCCCTGCTAATCCTTTTGAGACACACACACACACACACATTCCCCAAGGCTCCGAGGCGCTCTACACTGCTGCTTATCTCCGCACTCCACCGAGCTACGCCGCGCTACACACACACACACTTGCACACGGCAGATCTTAGCTCTGGCTCTAACACCTAACACGTCTACACTGCAACTGCGCAATGTGACAAAAGTAGATTGCTCCCGTTATACGAAATTTAAGATATCTATACAGAAACCAAAGTTTCTCTTGTACTGTAACTTATTCTAGTTTTGGCGCATTGGGCATTTGCAGTGTAGAAAGACGCTTATCAACATTCGTTTCGTCACATTTCTCACTTGCAGTGTAGGTTTCATTGATTACAACGCATGCATTTTAGATTTGTTGCATACTCACTTGCACTGTACACAGCTTTGTTTCTATTTAAATGCGCAAAACTCTAGTTTTGTCGCATCGCATGCTCGCAGAGTAGATTGCTTTGTAATGGCACTTTGTTCACATGCAATGTAAACAATTTGCTTATCCTAATGGAAACATTCTAGTTTTGAAATCTTGAGTTGCTCGATTGCAGTGCCAACATTGCGTTTTGTTGCAGTGCGTTGCATAATGCAAGGATTCTGGATTTGTTGCATCACTCGTTTGCAGTGTACACAGCTTTTGTTTATTTAAACGTGAGAGTTCCAGTTTTGTCACCTTGCTTCGTGTATATGTGAGTGATTAGTTGCCAAACTTTCGCATTTCTGCACACTTGCAGTGTAGACATGTTGAGGTATTTTGCAGAGAAATTCGCTACCTTGCTTTACTTGCTTGCATAAATTATTTAACGGTAGTTTTATTGCGTTTACCACTTGCAGTGTAGGTTTTATTAATTATAATGCAAGCGTTCTAGATTTGTTGCATGACTCACTTGAAGTGTAAATAGATTTGTTGGTTATAATGCCAAAGTTTGTAGCTCTGTCACATTTCACATTTTGCTTGGTTGCAGTGTACACAGGTTCGCTGATTATATTGGAAATATTCTAGTTTTGTCACACCGCTTCTCACACTTGACTTGTAGACAGTTTATTGATTTTATTGGCAGTGTTCATGTGTTGTCGCATCACGGCTGACTCTCTGCTCTGCTCCACCCTGTAATTTACCACAGCTTTATCAATTTGCGTGGGGATCGTTTCGTTCCTGCATAATCAATATTTCATAATTCCGTAACTTAAGATGCTTTTAGGAGCCTCACACTCCTTCTTCTGGAGTGTTCATTGAAGGGTCAGCCAGGATACAGACGTCTTGCAAAAGTCTGACTGCCATTTATTGTTTTTGGAGATAGAACGTCATCCTTTAAAACCATATGTGAAATACGAAAGTAGGATTATTATTTGGAATTCCTTAACTGAGGTAATCAATAATGAATACATTTATTCATAATATTAACGATCCTTTTCACAGCCATATTTCCAAACTTTTTCGTAAATGTTTCATATGCTCTTTCTTCTCTTGCAGGAAATCTGTGATGCTGTTTGGAAGAATTTGACAGATAATATGGATTTTGCTCATACACATGTCTTCCAGTCGTTCTGTTTTTTATCCATCTTTTCTACTTTCTTTTTCAGCATGGACCTTCAGTCAGACTCTTGGCAGACTTATAGCTGTCCCATAATCCTCTTTGATGCCAGAAGTAGAGGTCAGGGCAGGGTCATGGTTGCTGCGAGAGCGCACATGCATGCAAACACATGCACCAGGAATTTTATTCCAGGCTGACTTCCTCTGATCGTTGCAGATTTTCCCAACAGCGAAGTCTTTCGCTCGCTCTGTCTCTCTCTCTCGGAACATCTGTGTGTGATCGGAGTCGTGCATAAATTATTCTCCGGCAGCAGCGCCATGTCTGCGTCTCTCTTCTCGTGTGTTTTCTCTTGCGTCCTCTGACTATTTCAGATCACAAACAGCGCAGGGTTTCTGCTGGATTGCGATGTCTAAGCTGTGGTAGATGCATGCTGTCTCACGTAAACACATATGCACATATGCGGTGGTGCAGCATTTTAAGGAGTGCGGCCTGTGCCGTCATAGAGTTTCACATCTCTTTAACACTGCAGCACACAAAAGGACATCCTGTTTCCTGGAACACACACACACTTTTTGTCCATTGTGAGCTTTAGGCACTCTCACTCTCTCAGTTAACCCTTTACAGCACCATTGTCTATATACAGATCTGTAGAGCTATTTAACTTTTTGTGTCTACCATGTCCTGTCCGTCTTTTTTGTTTTTCTGTCCTGTTTGTCTTGATTTTGATAAACACATTTATATAAATTAAATAATACATACAAAGATGAGAGAGAAAAAAAGACAATACAGATGAAACAGAATGGGGAACAGAGATTAAAGATGAAACCGGAATGAGAAAAAGACAGCGCAATGAAGATAAATAGACTGGAGGGAAAAAGGCAGAAGAACATGGAATAACATTTCTGTTTGTGTTTTATAAAAAGTTCTTTGTGGTGAATGAAGGTTCTTCAGATTATAAAAAGGAAAAGAAAGAGATGGTTCTTTAAAGAACCTTTGATTGAATAGAGATTTTTTGGAACCAAAAATGGTTCTATGGAGTGTGTAGAAGAGAAAAAAGAAGAAATAGATGAGGAAGAAATCAGATGGAGGGGACAGGAACGACACAACAAATATTATCTAGACGTGACAAAGAGAGAAATGTGAAATTAATGAGGAAGATATGAGGTAATAATGAGCGAGATGTGAGATGGAGAGGAGAATGTAATGATTCAGAAGAAAAAGTTAAAAGACTTGTGATGAGAAAGAAGAGACAGAGTTAAGGCAAGTGAGGAGGAAATCGGGAGGAGACCGGAATGAGAAATATACAGCATAGAGTAGAATAAAACAGAAGGGAAAGATATGAAGAAGATCAAGATGTGACAATGAAAGAGGTAATAAATAGATAATACAGAAATGAATGAGACATGAGGTGATGAGAGAGATGTGACACAGAGAGGAGAAAGAAGTGATGAGACAGAAGACAAAGTTAAAAGAGATGTGAGACTGATGAACAAGAGACAAAAGACAAATTAGAAAGAGTTCAGGCAGAAATCAAAGAGAAGAAAGACAAATGGGAAAGACATGAAAGGAAGATGATCAAGATGTAACAAAAAGAAGAAAGAGTAAACATGAGAAATATATGAGGTAGTCATAAGTCAGACATGAGACAGAACTGAGAAAGATAAAACAGGAAAAAAAGAAAGGCAGCCATCTGAAAGGAAGAATGAAATACGATTAAGTAAAAACAATTAAATACATGAAACAAAGAAGATCAAGATGAGAAAGAGATGAGAAATAAACGACACAGTAAAACCAGAAAGCCATGAGACAGAGTTAAGGCAAATCAAAGAAATAGGATGTAAAGATGAGGGAGATGAAACAAGAAAAAAAGAGAAGAGAAAGACAGCAGTGTAAAAGAAAAAATGAGACATTAATATGAGAGACAGGACAAAGATGAGGAAAAAGACAGTGAGGAGAAAGAGCCAGAAAATGGCATAAGGACGGATGATAGAGAGACGGCAGCCGTCAGGTGGAGAAGCAGCGACGGGCGAGTAGACACCTCTGCAGTATTTAGCAGAGACTGTGTGTGTGCGTGCGTGTGACAGCTTTTTGCATGACTAATGTGCCAGTGAGAGCCTGAGTCTGCGTTTACTGCCGCCCAGAGCTGCCCAAGACCAACAGCGCCGCCCGACCAATGAATATTTAAAGCCTGTGTGTGTGTGGGGCTAGGATCATTTATTAATGCCGGCGGAGGGAGAGAGATGAATAGATTGGCTGTGTACACAGAGCCAGGGCCAGGACGAGGTGAATGGCAGAGCAGTGTGTGTGTGTGTGTGTGTGTGTCACCCTGCGCTGTCTTCTGTTTGGTCTGAGGGACTGAAGCCCTGCATCTATTTATAGATCCATTATACATCCATTATTAATCTCTCCATCCAGCCCTGATGAAAAGAGAAGCATCACCCGAGCAACCGGACCACAAACGCACACGCAAATACACACACAAAAGCCAAGGCTAATCGCAGCGTGTGCAGGTCGCGTACGCTAAAATGGGTGGCAATGTTTCTTTTCTCTTCACACAGGCAAATTTCACACAGTCAACAAAAGTTTACTTTTTTGTAACGTGATACTGTGATGATGTGTAACTCCTCAAAATACAGTATTTTGATAGTGACTGAAATTGGCGTGATTTCTGAGAAACGCTGTGGAAAGTGGATCGGACTGAGCACCAAAACACACTTCTAGCCAGTCTCCGGCGAGGGGCGTGTCCACTTAAAATGGGGCAGTCGTCTTTGTTGTTTGGGGGAGGGGCTATCATGATCCTTTTGAGTAGGTGAGTTTATTTAGGACGATTTCAAATATCGACTGTATTTCTCAGAAACGGCACCTTCAACAAGGCAAACACGAGGGCGGAGCTTAACTATAGGTTTTTTTGTATTCATTTTCGCGGGTTTGGTTCACAGCTAGTCAAAAATTGCATTAAAATGGACCTGGATGAATTAAAATTCACACGTTGCATTAGCAACCTATTTTAATTCCATAATGCAATGTACCTTTTTCTGAGTAAATAAAATCCATTCATGAAAATAATTTATGCATCTTAATATTAAGTAACAATGATGTTGCACTAATTGACTTTAGGGAGAGTGTGGTCATAAATGCCTCCCTCTTTTTAAATAATTTTATATTAACCAATCAGCTGTGTGGGAGGATATATATAATAATTTTGTAATGATTGTGATTGGTTTTATTTATTTATCTACAGGCTATAAACATCTTGGTTGCCTTAATAGGCCTTAGATAATCTTGATTTAGCACTTTGGAAGTTTGAATATTTGAAAAAGTGTTTAACAGCTATTAAACAGACAAAATCCATGTAGATATTTGACATAAGAAAGAGATATACAATATATATATATATATATATATATATATAGCCTAGAACAGATAAAAAATGCTTTACTTTCCACAAAAGATGAGAAAGTTGAAAGAAATACAATAGACCAAGTGGGAAATTATTTGGCGCTAACGTTCTGGAAAGACAGTGAGAAAACGTTACACAACAGTACTAACTTTTTACTTTCCCTAATGTTATGTGTTTACTTAAGGATTTCTAAGCATTGTTTACCGCTGCTGTTGATCTGTTCAGTTTCTCTGAGGTTGAAAGAGCCCTATATGAAAATTGTGTGTGTAACGGTTAGTTGTTTTAACCACAAACCTTTACAACAGGGTTTTCCCCTCTACAGGCCTACAGGTGTGTGTTTGCGCGTATAGCTACAGAGGGACAGGCTGACTCATAACTAGATTGTGATGAGCTGATGAGCAAAAACGAGAAAGCGTGAGTGAGAGTGAAAACACACGCACACACACACACAAAACGAGGAGACAGATTTCTCTCTGATAATGTGTGTGCGAAGGAGAAGAGATGTTTGTCGTTTACTTTGCCTAATGAATAATCACTATCGCTCCGAGTCCTCCCTCATTTTTCAAAACCTTGCGCTTTTCTGAGCGCAGCACGACGGGTATGCGTGTGTGTGTGTGTGTGTGTGTGTGTGTGTCTGTGTGTGTGAGAGAGAGCGCGCGCCCGCCTCAGACAGGAGTGTGTGTGTGTGTGTGTATGTATGTGTGTACTTCCTGAGAGCCGAGCAGCATTAACTCTGCCTCCGGTTTCCAGCGGCGAGAGGAAGGGAAAATTAATTCTGCGTAGAGGAGAAAGCCTGCGCCCGCGAGAGAGAACGGTAAAATCTGAGGTACAACCCAACAGAAGGGGTCTTAAGAGGGTCAAGAGTGTACAGCATGCTGTCGTAAAACACACACACACACACACCCGCAACATATTGGATTATGACGGTGAGAGACGGAGCCGAGGATTTCTCATTTTGAACCCCTGACGTCCCTGTAATACATTTCTGATAAATGATTGTGTTTCAAAGTAATGAATTAGCCTCATTAAGCGGATGACTGGATCTCAAGAAAGGCGAGGGAAAAACTCCGAAGGGGGAGGTGCGGTGGTGGTGGGGGGAGATTTCATCAGCGAGCGAGCGGAGATAAGAAAGCGCGTGTGTGCGCGCGAAAGCCGGAGCGGGAGGGCGGGAGAGAGAGAGAGAGAAAACGGGCGTGTGTCTGCGCAGTAGGAGAACAGAGGAGTGACAAGCTTTGTGCGGAGAGATGGAGCGAGCGAGCGAGCGCAGGAGGGAAGCCATGGAGGAGGGAGGGAGAGAGAGAGGGAGGAGGAGGGAACCAGCCTGGTGGGAGATTAAGAAGGGCTGTTTTAGCACAGCGCAGGGCGCAGCGTTCCCGCTGGCTTCTTATCTGGATCGTTGATGCTTCTCTGAGACGGCGCTGCACAGAGATTCGGCGCGCCTGTGCTGCCTGAGACGTTTTTCCCTGTGCCTAACTTTCCCCCCTCTTCTTTTTTTCTCTGTGCTGGTAGAGTTTCTGTGCTAATGCTTTGTTTGGTTGTGCACCTGTGCTGCCTGTTTCCCTGTGCCACATAAAAAAATGATCTCAAAATGATTTTTAAGATTTAAGAACAAGATTTTTCTAAAAAAGTATAGCCTGTATTGTTTTGGTTACTGTTGGTATTCTAGTTTTCATGTTTAGATATAAGAAGTTTGTTATTGTGTCTGTGTTTCAGTTCTCTGTATCATCAATGTATTCTAGTTTTTATCTTTTATTTCAGTCCTCTGTGTCTGTTTCTCATGTCTGTTCAGTGTCTGTAGCTCTCTTTAGTGTTTAAGTTTGTGTCTGTATTCTGTTTGTTTGTTGTGTCTGTAGCTATTCTAGCTTGTGCATGTGTCTGTATTCAGGTTTTAGTTTTATCTGTAATTGTTTTTTCTGTCGTCTGTTTCAGTTTAACTGTTGTGTCTTTTATTTGACATGGGTCCGTGTATCATCTGATCATTCGTTATTTGAATTAATATTAATAGTGGAAAAACGAGAAAACATAATCTATTTTAATTTTTTCATGTGTTCAAAAAAGCGCAAAAAATGACTTTGGCTCAATTTTCAATTTTTGATTCATGATTAGAAAACGGATAATTTAATCATAATCCGTTTTACCTCGTGGGTGTTCATGACACACCCCTTTTTGCAGATTGGTCAGCCAAATCTGAGCCTGTGACGTCAACGGCCATTCCTCTGTTCCATTCAAGAAAATAATATAGTCTATTTTTTGTGTAAATACAAAAAGGAAAGAATGCATTGACTTGGGTATAGGCCTATAACATTCACGCAAGAAACTGTAATGACTGACAACCGAAGAATAAAATAGATATTGAAATACATTCTCTCATGATTTTTATAATATAGTCTCTCAATGCGCTTGAACGCGGTGTGAGCTGCTGCCCACCAGCACAGGAATAAGAGACTTTCATGAAAGTAAAAACTTGCCATTTTGGTTGTTTCTCACCAACCAATATACCCTCAGAACACTTACACACCACTTTTACTACAGATTTCCATTGGCTTCAAAAATAAACGAAACAAACAACAACAAACATTCTCTGCCATTAAATGGGCAAGTGTGAACAGGATATTTGTGTTTGTTTCGAAGAAAGAAGGTAGTCTTTAGAACAGGTGAATAAATTGCGATGGGTTAAATCAATAAGCAGACAAACGCAAAGTCAAGCACAGACCAGTACTGAAGAGAAGGTGATGGAAATATGCAGCAGTCATTTCAAAGCATTTCATTTAATAAATACATATTAGTTAATATTATTTGAATTAGTATTTTAATCATTTTAAATAATTGCTGGTCTAAGATTAACCTGTCTAAGCTCTGCCCAGGTACAAGTAGCATTGCATTTTTCATTAGTTTGCTTGTTTGATGAGTAAAGGAGGAAATGTAATTGCAATAAAACAGGTTATTATTCCATTCACCTGAAGCAGCAGAGGATTACTATTTTGCTGTGCGGAACTGCCGAACAACTGATGATGGCATGGTTTGATCTTCGGCTGACCAATCAGCAAAAAAGGCAGTTTAATTCCTGCCCATATGTAAGAAATCGAATATTTAAGCTGTTTATTTATTTTCCTATGCATGTATCTGTGTTTCAGTATTGTCTGAAGTTTCTGTATTCTATATGTTTTTTGTTGTCTGTTTTATTTTTGTATGTTCTCTGTATTCAACCTTTTTTGTGTTTGTGTTTTATGTTTTTCCAACACAGTCTTATGACCAATTCGTAGGTGGCAAATTTGTGCTAATTTTCATACAACCTCACTCGTACGATTTTGTACAATTTGTCTAAACCCCAGTGACGGATTAGTTGTAGGTCATTTGTACAAATTCATACGAATT
>JAUCMS010000049.1:3373819-3387607 GCA_032357445.1 Enteromius radiatus
CCAGGAGAACCGTTCCAGAGTCCCGTTCCCGAGTCACGGCCAGGAGAGCCATTCCAGTTCCCTCCAGATTCCGTTCCACAGTCATGGCCAGGACAGCCGTTCCAGAGTCCCGTTCCTGAGTCACGGCCAGGAGAGCCATTCCCGATCCCTGTGAATTCAGTCTGCCAGTCAGGGCCAGGAGTGCCGATCCCTAACGCTGACAATCCAGTTCCTGATTCACGGCCAGGAGAACCGTTCCCAATCCCAGCGGATTCTGTTCCAAATTAGTAGGACTAGATAAGCCGGAAACGTAAAGCTGCATACACAACACACAAAACTACTGTTGCACACTTGACTGAACATTTAATGAAAAGATTAGACAAAAAATGTTTTATTCAGAGGAGCAAGCTGGTCCAAACAAATTGGGCACTGACCTAACTTTCAAGGACTGAAAGTCAAAGTGATTTTTTTTTTTAAGATTTATTTTTTCTTTTACTTCATAGGACAGTAGTTTGACAGGAAGCGAAGTGGGAGAGAGAGGAGGGAAAGGACCAGGAAATGTCTGTGATCCAGGACTCAAACACGGGACACCCGAAGCACAATGACGCTATATGTCAACGCGCTGCCCACGAGGCTATAATCCCAACTTAAAGGTGAAATTTAATCACTGATTCTTCACAGCCTCATCCTTTAGAAGTGAAAATAAAACAAATTTACCTCCACAGCATCTTCTTGACATTAGGATATACACACAAATGAGCTGTAGCGTTTGACGGGAGTTCAAGTTAAAAGTTATAATGCAAACGTGTTAACTTGTGCCTTGAACTTCACGGAAATAGGTTTCAAATTTAAGTGATATAAGGAACTTCACAGTCAAATCCTTCTTTTGAAGAGGAGACAATAACTTTATTTATGATGCACTTTCAACTTTACAACTTTGCATACTTTATATTTACATACAGCTATGTTAAACTGTTAAGCTATGTCATTTAAAAAAATCAATAATACGGGCATTTTAAGACCTGTAGTTTTTGTTCAAATGTAGCATATTTTGATTTACAAAAATTACAAAAGCTTTTTTAATGTGTAAAATTGATATGTTTGCCTCAAAAACGTGAAAAAAATCACATTTTCTCTGTTTCTCTTATTTTCTTAGCAAATTACATAAACAAAAAACTCCTCAGAATTGTGTGTTTTGCACAACTTAGTACGAACAAATGCGTAATGTCATTCACATTGATTACTTGAATATGGCAATGTGGTGAGACAGTGAAGACTGGGCTCCATCCAGTACATTTATTCACCTCAAAAATGTACGAGAGTCGCTGTTTGTTTGGCCACAAACAACAGAATAAGAAAACCAGACATTTTTATGCCGATTATACACACATGCACACGCGTCGAGACCGTGGTAAGCTCAGATGTTCCGTGAAAGCCCCCAGACAGAATTTTCCGATAAACAGCCACACGCTCGCAAGCATACGGCCACGCTATGGGGGAAATAATGACATCATGGTCACGGCAGGTCTGCTGGCAGAGCGTAGGCGACTGTGGGCCGGGGAGAGGAAACGCCACTGTGTGTGTGTGTGTGAGTGAGAGTGTGTGTTTCCTGAAAAGGCTGGGAAACACTAGCGTCGGCTGGGGGAAAAACCTTTGAGGTTGTTCATCAAGCTGTTCATGGAATCCGCATGTTTCACCAGCGGAGGCTTCCAGCGGAGAGAAAGGAAAGGAAGGATTGATGAGGTCCGAAAGACGATAGTAGGTGAGAGGAATGAAAAAAATGACAGTCCAATAGCAAACAGGTTTAAATTGCAGAGGGGGGAAAAAAATCAACAAATGTCTGAAAAGTGTGACTTTTCCAGATGAATTTTCCACATGCTTTCAGTTGGGAATATTTGAGCTGAGAATGTGTCCTGGTGTCCTGTGGCGTAAGGAAAGACTGTGATGATGTGTTTTACATGTCTTGGAGGAGTTGAGAAACACGACGTGGCACATGTGACCTTGACTTTCATCTCTCTCAGGTGCCTCTGAACGAGCGCAAAAACATGCTAGGGCTAGCGCTTGCAGCAGAGCCGGTGCATGGTAGTGAAAAGTGAACCACTTTCAGAACAGAACTACATTTCCACATTTGAACGCTGAACAATGACGTAACAGACTGTAACCTGCACCCAAATGTTGCGTTTTGAGCGGTGGTTGAAAATGACTGTCTGGTTTTCTCCCTGCACTCCCCCCATTTTTAACATAAAGCTGAAAAAAGCTTTCTATTCTCTATTTTCCCATAATCCACCTGAAAGTGAATGGCACTTAATAGTTCATTCTGTACCAAAAGACATATGCTTACTGGCCAACCTCAGCTAGATAGAAATCAAGGATGAGATGTTAGCGTTTGAGTCATCTTTGGCCGGAAGACATTGACATTTTAAGACAATCGATTAATACAACCAGTGTTTGGTCAGATCTTACAGCTCTCTGAACCAGAAATGACCTTCTGGTTCCCTCGTGGACAAATAAAAAGACCCGTCCTGCTGAGATCAAACTCGAGTCTATATTTATGAAACAGATAGTTACGGCTCTAAAATGTGATTTGATGAGGCTTATGATGAGTATTCATCTGAATACTGACACTATTTATTATTATCTATTGATAACATTAATAATTGTTTTTATAATAATGATAACAGTAATGCATTTACTCATTGACCTGTTATTCAACGGCTGCTGCTAATTGCTATTATATATATATATATCATTATAAATAATAAGACACTTAAAGCTGTGATTTGTATTAACCTTAAACCAAAAACACTCTAATGGCTTATTTAATATGATAAAGAAACATTCGTTTTATACACAAAAGGAACCTTTTTGATGGTTGTCATTGAAGCAAACACATGGTTTCAACTCTTACGATATTTACGTACACACACTAGGTTTTCTTTCTGAACATAGCATGGGTTTCCCCAAAACGACTCTGAGGAACTGTCAAAACAAAGTAAGTCATCTGTTGAAGCCCATTTAGCTAAAGCATAGCACAAAGACTCGCCCGAGACCATTTCAAATAAATGTGTGCTTCTGCTCATGCGGAGCGGCCGGGACTTCAAAATTTGTTTGCTCAAGTACCTTTGTTTACTCCAGGTTTTCTCTGGCAGAACATGCATGCGGCGGCACAAGAACGTGTTTATGTCTGTATGTTTTCCTACTCGCGTTTACCAGCCAGACCAAAACTACCTCATAAAACCACACATTCCCATCAGACTTACCAAGGAATATTCCAAGTTGTTTTCTATGGACCATGTCTGCGGCGTGTTGCTGATTACCACATACAATCATTTCAATAAGTGGATTTACTCTAAAACAGTCAAAGTTATTATAACCTTTAATTACAACTATAAATGGAATTGCTAAAATTATGATTGTTTCCAAACAGGTTTACCACAAGAAACCCTTTTAATTCGTTTGCTATATTAGAATATACTAGCATATTATATGATAGTCAAAGCCTAAGATAGATAGATATATAAATAAAATAATGAACAGACAAACAAATAAACAGAGAGAGAAAGACAAAAAAAAAAAAGCTAGTGGTGACAAATGGAATTGCTAAAATAATGATTGTTTCCAAACAGGTTTACCGTAAGAAAGGATTTTAATGTATATATTAATATACAATTTATATTATTATATATTAATAATATAAATAACTTTAACTTATTATAAATTTATTATATTTTTAAAATTATATTATTATTTAACGCATATAATTCTATAGTTGTTGTTTTTTTCCGCCCAAAAATCAGCCATTATAAATGAATGTACAGTGTGTGTTTAGTAAAAAGCACCTCTTGTTATGCAAATTCTAAGACTATGTACATTACAGTGCGTATATATGTGTGTGTGCCTGTGTCTGTAGGGGAAGCGCGAGTGTTGATCAGCTGGGAACAAGCGTTTGTGTGTGTATTTGCGTGTCGGGCTCCCCGTGGCGCTGCCTGCCAGGCGCTGTCACCAGCCCCTGATTGACAGCTCTGATAAGCGAGGAGGCAGGCTGCAAATTCTGCCAGCGCACGTCACACTCAACGTGCATGTGTGTGTATGCGAGGCAGCCTGCGAACGCTGCCAATGTACGTCACACTTACCCTGTCGGCCTCGTATCAGTCTGAGAGGGAGAGAGAGAGAGAGAGAGGCAGTTAGCGGAATGAAAGACTGCCGCAAGCCGGAGAGGGAAGTAGAGCGGGGAAGAGTGGAGAGAGGGAGGGAGAGACAGACTGTCAGGCGAGAGCAAAGTCACTGGGCAACATCGGCCTACTTGGTGTGTGTGTGTGTGTGTTTTAACAGCACAAATACACAAAAACGGACACTCACAGGTCAGAATATTTCAGGTTATTTTTCACGAATTTCAAGTAAAAACGCATAAAGTCTGTTCCCAAGAACACGTGCAATCTGCAATGTGCAGTCGGTGATGCTCCCAAAAGTGTGCAATCGCTATTTTCACACTTTAAATATTCACACAGTTTCTTCCGCTTTCGCAGGGAAAGGAGTGGAGGGAGGATTTGTTTTGGGAGGCAAGACCTATGAATTCCCCCCCCTATAGTTACTTAGTGTGACCTATATCTTTAAATGCTTATAAAGCAAAGTTGCATAGTCACAGTCACATACATAGGCCTATATACATTTTCGTGCACAACCGTATGTTATATATGAGTCTGTAAGGAAAATAGTTATATATTTTTGAAATTTCCTTACATGACCTTAAGATTACAACACATTGTTGAGTTGTGCAAGATTGTGACTGGATGTAAAATATGCTGCTTACACGTTCTTGACAATACAATGCAGAGTTTAGTGTGCAAAATGTAACTGTGTGGTTTTACTGACATCAGTGCATTTGCTGTATCTTCTGACTTAAATTACACAAATTTCTTCTGAAAAACACTCAACTTCTCAAAAATGTTTTTGGATTTAAAACCATGATAGGATGGAAAAAAGATTTTGTGCCATTTTTTTTTTTTTAAACCCTGGAGCAGTTTTATGTTTCATAATGTTTTGTGTTGTAGACATCTATTAAATTGCTCCCAACAAGATCATAATGGATGATAAAGTTTTTAAGCTGGAAAAAAATGTAGGCTGACTACAAAGAATTTAGATTTTACCCCTACACTCTTAAAAATAAAAGGTACTTCACGATTTTCTGTTTTACAAAAAATTATTTGCGGGTATCTATAGACTATAGAAAGGTAGGAAAGAGATGGTTCTTTAAAATACCTTTGACTGAATGTTTCTTTGTGGAACCACAATTGGTTCTACTATGGCATCACTGTAAAGCACCTTTTTTTAAGAGTGTATTCGTCAGATATAGTTTACTTTGCAAAATGTTACCTGAGTGTTTGCACATGACCTCAGGTTCTACCATAGAAATCTGGTAAATTTTGTTTTGGTATTTTATTTTTGTTTTGCATTTTATTAGTCGCTGTAGATAAAAGTGTGTACTTACTGATTAATTTTATACAACACAAATCCTGGAATTTTTTTTTTTTTAATTTTAATTAAATCAAAACTAAAAGAGTTTTAAAATCACATGAGCCAATATTTTATTCACAATAAAGCATAGGGAACATAAATGTTTAAACTGGGACAGTTTTTACACTTTTGTCCACTTAATGAGCTCATTTCAAATATCATTTCAAATCTCAAAAAAGTTGGCATGAGGGTAACAAAGGGCAAAAAAAGCAAGAAATATTTGAAAAAATTCAGCTGGGAGAACATCTAGCAACTAATTAAGTTGATTGACACGTGACATGATTAGCTATAAAAGGGATGTCTAAGAGAGGCAGAGTCTCTCAGAAATAAAGATGTCAGAACACAGCAAAAATGGCTTTCAAGATACTTTTACTACATATGCAAAATTACAAGATATTTTGTCTTGTTTCCAGGGGAAAAAAATAAGTGCATGGACTGTGTCCGCCGGGCTAAAGAGGAGGGAGACCTTACAGCGTGTTATCAGAGTTCAGTTTAAAATCTAGCATCTCTGATGGTATGGGGGTGCATAAGTTCATACGGTATGGCCAGCTTGCATGTTTTGGAAGACACTATTAATGCTGAAAGGTATACAGTAATCAACATTTGAAGTGGATCACAAAAAAGTTAATCAAAGTTGTCCTAAGGCAAGATGGATATTGTCTTGGTTTTAGGACAAATTTAATAAAAGGTTTTGATCCACTTCAAATGTTGACTACTGTATAATGGTACTGAAGAATGGAGCAACATATGCTCCCCTCCAGATGACCTCTATTTCAGGGAAGGCCTTGTGTATTTCAGCAGGACAATGCAAAACCACATACTGCAGCTATTACAACAGCATGAATTCTAGCAGAAGAGTTCAGGTACTGAATAGGCCTGCTTGCAGTCCAGATCTTTCACCTATAGAGAACACTGAAAAATATGTCAAAGATGACAAACTCTTCAGCAACTGGTAAACCTATATCAGTCAAGAATTAGAGAAAATCCAACACCAAAACCCCAGACATCTTCGAACAGTTTTGAAAAGAATAGCTTCTACACAACATGGTAAACATGCCCCTGTCCCAACTGTTTCCTGCAGTAGAATCAAATTTGAAATTAGCTAATTTTGTGCATAAAATTGTACGATTTCTCAGTTTAAACATCTGCTAGGTTATCTATGTTTTATTGTCAACAAAATATTGGTTAATGTGATTTTAAATTCTTTTAGTTTTCATCCATCCATCTTCTTCCGCTTATCTGGGACCGGGTCGCGGGGGCAGCAGTCTTAGCAGGGACGCCCAGACCTCCCAGTTTTCATTTTACTCACATTTTAAAAACATCTTTGTAAATGACAAGTTTTATCAACCCACAGACTGTCTAAGAAGGATCTGTGCTGTAAGCTGGTATAATGATGAAGTACCTAGCAGTCATCAGTTAAAAAGCGGCCTTGGCAATGTCATTCTGTTCAAGATGCCAGAGAATGTGCTGCCACTAACTCAACCCTTGACACCATCAAGATCTTGCTTAATATTGACAAAACAGACAGAAAGTCGACCTCCAAAGAACTCGGCGAGGTCATTCACTGCATGGATTCGGCCACAGTCCCAGGTAATGACAGCATCTTGCTGGACCTGATTAAACACTGTCAAAGTTTGTAATTTTACCTTCTACATGAGGTCATTACTCCGTGCCGCTTGTCAGAAAGCTTTAACTCATGCAGCTCATGAGTCAGGATGAGTAATGTCTCCTGATCTCAATCATCTTGGGATCATCATCTGAATTCCTTGAGTCTAAGGGGTAAAATGTGGAGTATTTGGAAGGATATGTGCTGGTTTTCATTTTTATGGATTTGCGTGGCATCTTAGAGGCTGGTATGTAGGTGGTTTTGTTTTTTTTTGTCATGCACTTTCCATGGTAAATCTGATTTTCATACGTTACCTATACCACAAGGGTAAACATCCTTTTAGATTAAAATGACTGTAGAAGTTTCACTTTAAATAAGAGTAGTGACTACATATTCATAACAAGGTTTCTGGATTCTCAGCTGTGTTAGCTCAAGGCCTTACTGACAGTTTGTAATGCTTCGTGGAAAACGTGTAGAAGACCTGGTAACCAAATCTCAATAATTAAGATTAATTGCATGGTGGAAATGTGGCCTCTCTGTAGATAAGAAAGAGGGAGTTACGTACAACTTCCCCGAACCACCTGTGTGTTCACACACGCATAGTATAGAAAGATTAAAAGCTACATTGGTGAGTTACTGTGTAATTTCCAACCCACTTATTACATTAGACCTACTGCTGTGTAATATTTTACAGGAATTAAATACTGTAAACACTTAAAATGTAATTTTATTGCAAATAAAAAACAGTGGCACAATCATAAATGTAATTGTGTTAGTATTACATTATAACCTTTGTAGGTTGATTCCCTGAAAAGTGACTCTGTGGAACTACTAAAACTTTTAATGTATCCCATCCAGCAACTGGATAATAACAGTAAATTGGATTTCTGAAAGCACAACCATATCTACCAGTTTGAAATTCTCATGCAGCAAAAAGTAAAGCTTTGTTGACATTTGACACCATTATACAAATTTGGCCTTTCCCATTTTTATGTCCTTAAACCACACCTTTTTACATTTCAGAATGTTTTGGCTATCATCTATGTGCTTTTTATTATTATTCATACACATTGCAATAGAAATGAATAAAAATACTATTTCTATTCTGATTTGTCTATTAAAACTACTTTCATTGGTGTAAACAAGCTAAATCAGTTTGATTAAATTATATCAAATAATGCTTTACAGAATAATTCTAAAGACCCAAAAAAGATATCACATTTTGATTTTATATAATGTTTATTTTAAACTATGGTTTCCCTTGTAAAGTTTTCTGTGAGTGATATTACCTGAATATTCCTCCATATTTGATTTTTGGGGAGCATCATTACACATACAACTCTGCATGCAACGTAATTATCATGAAATAATGTCAAACATTACAATCCACTACTGCGCAGATGACAAAAGTACTTTTTATGGAGTTAAGAAAAGAATTATTTTTAAGTTCAGGTTACGTCACAGTTCGCTCTCTATGTGTCGTCTGCCGTGTTTACTCGTACGCCAACTAACGACCCGACAACCGCGAAAACAAACAGCAGTAAGATGGCCGACTCCCGCGCGCGGCAGGAATATCTGACATTCGTTTGTTCCGTCGCCGTCGCTCCGAGCGACAGAGGCCAATTACTGCAGCAGCCGCGTGACCTTTAGCATGCAGATGAGCCGCGCAGCGCACGCGCTTATGTGTGTGTGTGTGTGTGTGGCCGGTAAATATTACCGGGAACGGAAGAGCAGAGCCATAATGACGCGCAGATCGTTAGAGGCTCGTTAGGGAGCTCGAGATGGAGGATATTAAAGAGCAGTTAAGAGCAAAACGCAGACACGCACACGCACACCTTTCTACAAGACTCGCGCACACACACACACACACACTTCACCTGTCTTACGCACTCGCATGGACACACGACATATAATGCGTGCATTTACACTTGTCTAACTCACACATAAACACATGTGAGCTATGCTAAGAATAGACACATTTGATCAAGGTAACCAACATACACAGATTTCTAAATAACAAAAACATACATATTTCATGTAGGCTACTCACATACAGCCTGTCTTCTATGGATCACTAAAACAGTCTGACACACATAAACACATTCATCCTACTAGCACATATATAGACACTTTACCTGTCTAACATGCACCACACAATTCACCTGTCCAACATACACAAACTTCCCTGTCTATCACACATGCTTTACCTGTCTAATGTGCACATATACCTTCAATTCACCTGTCTAACATGCACGCACACACACTTAAACAGCGTCGGAAGTTCTGTGTGTGTGTGTGTGTGAGCGCTGCGCTGCCGGGGTCTTTCAGCACGCTGGCATTAGTATTCACAGACAGCGCTTCCCTTCAGTGCCTGAATTAATTTTCCACCGTGCGTATGTGTGTGTGTGTGTGTGAGTGAGTGAGTGTGTGTATCGCATCACAGAGCGTGAGACCGCGGCGGAGCGAGCGAGAGACAGACAGTGTGTGGTGATCTCCCTGAGTCTCAAGCCTCTTTTCCTGTTATTTTATTGCGATTTAAATACTTCACTTGTCTAATGCATGTAATCTGACTAATCAGTGCAGGAAATTGCCCACAGTCTGTTTCTAAAGAGGAAACCGTTCTGTGCCGAACCCACCGCAGAGAGAGAGAGACAGGCTTCCGACGGAAAGCAGCGTGCGCGAAGAACGAAGATTGAGCTTGTGCGTGCGTGCGCGTGGTATTTGTATTCCTTCCACGTTCTCCGCAGCACACCGGATAATTCCGCTTTTTCCTCTTATTTTGATATATGCAGGTCCTGAGTCAGCGTGCGCCTGCGAGGACGTGCTTTTATTGCGTGCTCTCTCTCGCTTGTCTGTCGGATGAATAATATGCCGTCCAGGGGGCCCTTGTGGTGTATGGACGGGAGCGAGAGAGAGATTGCCGGTTCGTCGCTTTCCCTCTGTGCTTTCTCTTTTTTTTTCACAGGCGCATGTGTGCCTGCGTTTGATTGAAGACCTCCGGCGTATCCGCACACCGCCGGCTAATTAATTGATCGATTCGGCATGTGCAGAGGGCCTGCCGTCTCGTTCGACGCGCGAGACGCTCTCGCTAATTGAGATTCCGTGTTTGTGCGCGCTAAACATTTGGAAAGGTCTCTCTCTCTTGTTTATCCCGTAAACAAATGCAAAACGTTCCTCCTTGTTGCGCTACAAACTAATGAAGTCACGCAAATGCTCTTTTAAAAATGTTCTTTCGGGGGAAAGGAAGTGCTTTTTTCTTCTACTTCCCCGAGTCTTTCTCTCTCTTCTCGGCGGTTTCCCGCTGGGATGTTTTTGAGAGAGGCAGAGCCGGTGATTTCAGCATGGCAGACAATGCGATCCGCAGGCGTTTCTTTCCCCCGACACGCGGATCCTGTTCTATCTTCCTCTTCTTTCTCCCCGCCGTTCCTGTCCATCCTCCTTCCTGCGTATCCCCCCCACTGTCTCTCGTCTCTCTCAGTCTAGGATGAAAGCTCGGAATCACAAAAGTGTTTATGCCGCGCACGGAACACCTGGGCTCAGATCTGCGTTTAAAGTCGCAAAGTGTCGTTCCTACATCACACGGCTGAGATTATCAGTCAGCATGCGCATGCATTTGGCATGCACGAGTGAGCGGCCTGTCAGAGACAAGCCCCACATCGCAAGAAACACAAACCATTTGTATGACCCCTTCACCTCTGAATACCGCCTCCGAGAACCACGCACACACACATATGCGCACATGCCCCTGGGGAGAAGGTGCGTTCATTAAACAGTCTGGTTACGCCAACGGTAATGTGGCGTAGATGGAGGGAGGGAAGGGGGTTGGGGCGGTAGTTGGGGCAATTAGAAGGTAAATTGAATATGAGTCATCGCACTGCCACACAGGGGCTTAAACGCTTCAACCATCGAATAGGAAATTACCTGGCTGAGAGGGCGTGAATGTTGTTTTCATTTATGTATCGTAAACATAAAACCCAATGTGTTTTATATTTCTTGTATGATTAGACATTTTATATTTCCATTTATTTATTCTCTTATCTTTGTTAATTTGACAATTTCATCCAATACAATTTTGTGAATTGTAATTTTGCTGATTTTTACTTCTTCTTTTGTTTACTCTTTTACTGCTTTTTTATAGCAAAGTAAAGTTGTGTTATCTTGACAGTATATATTATACTGTATATAACACAGCTAGTGGTTGTATGTATTATTTATTGCACAGTTTTTGCACATGATTGTGTATGTGCGGTAGTCAAATACACAAAGCTAGCAGTTGTAGGCATATTACTACAAGCTACTGCAACCTGTGTATAAAACCACAAGTTTTATGCAAGGAAGTTGAAATGGCACAGTAGCATCAACAAATATGTTTTTATATCAGTTTTGGATTTGTTAACACTATTGGGTATTGAAACTGCTGCGAAATGTGCTACAAAAAGTGCACTGAGGTACATCTTTTTATGAGACCAGTTTGGTATAAAATTGTGAGTGATTGTGTGCATTCCTGTTTGAACTGTTCATGTTTAAAAAACGCAAATGTAAAATTTCGCAATTTACGATAACTTATCAACTTATTTAATAAAGCTAACAATTGCACGTATATTACAACTGCATGTTTATTTTTATGTAGTGCATCCAGTATATCAAAATTTACTTTTGAACTTTTGCTTTTGACAAATTATACTATAATCAACTATATTCACCAAATCCAGCATACGGTTATAGTTTATTTGTAGGTGGCGCAATTGTACATGAGTGATTGTGTGCAGCCTTGTTTGCATGGCATAACTTAAAAATCAACGTATATTGACATATTTTTTCACTCTAGATTTGTACAAATTTACGAAAACATTTTCAGCAGAGCCACTGTGTGTATATTGTTACTGTAAGTTTACTTGTAGCTAGCACAATTGTATTTGGACAGATGTTTACAGACTTATTTGAACAGCTTGTGTACGACAAACGGAAAAATCAACAAATATTGAATGTTGTTTTCACACTAGAGTTTTACAATTTACTAAAAATTCGATTCAATTGCGTATTTAAGCTAAGTATTGCGACTTTTAAGTTTATTTTTAAGTACGTGAACGGTTTGTTACAGTTCTTTTTTTTAACTTTTTTTATATGATAAACGAAAAGTATATGATATTTGTATGTTTACATTTATTAATTTGTAGCATTTATACAATAGTCTACTTTTAGTTTTTATCCTACACTTTTAGCTTTTATCCAATCCAGTAATTTTTACTGTTTATATTTTTACACATTTAGTGCTACAACTAATCTGTTGATTCTACATATTGTCCAAATGCACATTTATTTGTACCTAGTGAATCCAGTGTATGAGAATGTATGTGAGAGATTATTTATGTGTGTGTGCTAGTTCTAGCTGCTCTTGCTCGGCGAGTTCATGGTGCGTAACACACCCCGGCAACCTCTGCAGCGGCCGACGCACCTCTTTCATCTCCCATAATGCCCCTCTCTGATCCTCTGCCCGCTAGCGCTCACGGGGAGGGGCTGTCAGCCACGGCTGATTAGAGTGTGTATGTGTGTGCGTGTCAGGGAGGGAGGGACTCTATTTTAGACTCCAGAGATCAGCCAATTAATTTCTTCATTCATGTCTGATTGCTTTGCTCCGGCGTAACGTACAATTATTGTATTTGCCACTCAGGAGTAGCACTCTACGGCCTGGACACACACAACCTCCATTCAAAGAGATGCATATGTTCACACACACATATTAAGTCATTTGACCACACGGTTTGGCTTTCAACCCGTTGGAGCAAAGCAGAGGTGGTTACAAACACTTCTTGCCTCTATCTTTGAACAGCATTCATCAACATATTTAACTTTCTGAGAGCTAAAAAGCTTAATGGAGATCCAAAAAGAAGATCCAAAAATAGTAGGCTGTTTCTCAAATGTAAAATCCCAATCATTTTACTGAATTATTTTTTTGGACGAACATTTCATTAGTCATATACTATTATAGGCCTACGTTTGTTTGTTCAGTTCAAGTTTTCATCAGGCAAATACAGATTTCAGGCAAAACTTGTTTATAGCAACTTTTATAGTAAGTTTTTTTTTGTGGCATAAATTATGTTTTCTGATTTTGTTAGTTCAATTTGATTTTCTCATCAGCAAAATTTTTATTTTTTTATTTATTTATGTATTTTGCCAGTTGAAGGTTAGTTTATAGCAAAGTTTAACAAACTGTTGGTCATATCATTAGGAAATCATGTTAATTTTTCTGATTTAGTTTATAAGGGCAGTTAAATACCGAACAATTACCAATTATCTGACTAAAATTGAAACTTAAAAATACAAAAATAAAAGCTAATTCAAAATATTAATAAAGGTAATACTAGTCAATGTTAGTGTTAGTTTAGTGTTCTTAGTTTATTGCCGTTTTTATACTGTAGTTCTGTCATTTCTATTTTTAGTTTTAGTTATTTTAGTAAAACGAAAATTTGATTTGTTCAGGAATTAGCTCAAATATATATATATTTTTAATAATTATTATTATTATTATTATTTCAAGTAACAATTTAGTTTTATTAACTATAATAAATCCAAAGTTCTGGCATGAATCTCTAGATGGCGCAGTCCTAAATCAAACTATTTAACATCACTATATAATTATCACATGACGCAGGTGATTGGTTCTTTTTGTAACAACAGCCAATGAGCAT
>JAUCMS010000049.1:3395327-3415327 GCA_032357445.1 Enteromius radiatus
TACGAATTGGCATCTCGTAAAATACGTACGATTTAGAGTAAATCGTATGAATTCGTACGAGTGAGGTCATACAAATTTGTACGAATTAGCCACCTCGTAAAATATGTACGAATTGCCGTGAGATCAGGTTGATAATTGCGGTATTGCTGTTTACCGCAACCTTACACAACCTTATTTTGCGTAATTTCGTCTCATAATTGCGACTTAGCGATATTTCACAATGTGACTTCAGATCTTACAGTTGTGATTTCATTTTTCATAATCGCAACTTTACATTTTGTAGCGTGCCTTTGTCTGATAATCCTGATTTTGCGACTTTTTATCTCACAGCTGCAACTTTATTTCACGTAATTGCAACTTAGTTCGCAATGCTCCTTTGTCTTGTAATTCTAACATTGTGTTACGAAGGGACTGAGGGATCCAAGTGAAAAAGCTTTATTCAAAAACGTGGTCAATCAGGCACGGTCAAACACCAGCAAACAGTACAATCCACGCAAAGTCAAACACAAGACAGAACCAACCAATGAGAACAAGACACATGCAATACAAGGAACCAATCAGAACACGACACATTTACAAAAGTAGCACAAGACTTGGAGACATGAGGGGCAAGGGACACATGGGAAATGGAGTCCAGAGTGGAGTGCCCTCTAATGGAGTTCATGGGCGCTCCAGCTGGCGATCGTGACACATCGTCTCACAGTTGCAACTTTATTTTTCACAATGTGACTGTCTTGCAATTGTGACTGTCTCAATTGCGACTATTACTCATAACTGCGTACTTTATATTTCACGTATATGTCTTCATATTTCAGAATTGCGATTTTATTTTATATTTACTTTATATCTTACAATTTCAGCCATCTCACAAATTGTATCATTTTAATTATTTTGCATATTATTGCAGTTTATTGTAATATTTCAGTGACGTGATTATTTTCAAATCAACTTATTTTAATTTTATTGGGTCACCATCTTATGTCTAATGAAAAACCAACTGAGACCGACAGTAGTGCATTTATTGGGGCTTGCACACCTGCCTGTGCTGTAGGTTGTAAGTTGGAGATTAGTTGAGGCGAATACACAAATAAACATGCACAGAAACACCATCAGGACTTACAGATAGCAGACATGACAGAGCACAGGACGCAAACACACGTAGGGACCCACTTCAGCTATTTATCAAAAACCTCTGGTTTCCATGGTTTCCTGTCTCTGCCCCTCCGCTAGTGAATTCAAAGCTCTTAAAGAGAGAGAGATGTTCTTAGTTCACTTTTTGGAGCACAGATTTATGCATACAAATACTCTTCCATCATGCTATTTTGAACATGGTATTTCTGGTTATTGACATGCTATTACATTTTTTGGAGCATTTAACATGTTATTTGGCATTTAACATGGTAGTACTATGTTTTTACAAACATTTGTCATGCTATTAACGTTTTGTTTGGGTTTTACTAGCAGTATTGCTGTTATTTGGGCATGTTTTTATGTTACCTTTAGACATTTATAATGGTCTTACCGTGTTTTTTGACATTTGACATTTTTGTGGTTATTTATTTACTTATTTTGGAACTGCATTTAGGCAGTAATACTGTGGATTTACCGTAGTATTGGTATGTTTACCATAACATTTATACAATGTCATTACTTTACAATACAATTTACAATAGTATTGTCTTTTCTCAGAAATTTACCGTGCTATTACTGTTGTTTAGACAAAAACCATCACATTTACCATGCTGTTTCTGTTGTTTTTGAAAGATTTACCATGGTGCTATTCTGTCTTTGGACATTTATCATAGTATTATACCATTTGTTCAGATATCGATCATGATATTACCCCATTTCTGGACATTTACATCGCAATTAATGTTGTTTATGGGCATTTACAATAGTGTTACCATGTTTTTTCCAACATTTACCAATGTTTTAGAAATTTATCTTAGTATCATGTTAAAAAAAAACACATCTGCCATGGTATTATCACACTTTTTTAGACATTTTCACAAGGTACTTCTGTATTTATGATAACACTACAGTATTTATAATTGTATTGCTATGTTTTTCAGATTTTTATTATAGCATTATCATGTTCTTCAGACATTTACCATCGTGTTACCATGTTATAAACATTAAAAAATGACCATCGTATTAGCTAATTATTAGACATTTAACATTGTATTACTATAGGTATTATGGCACTACAGTTTTATTTGGAGATTTAAATTTTTTTAAGTATACCATATGTGACCTTTAGTGTAAAAAATACTATAGGGTTTTGTAATGCCCCTCATGCTCCGTATTTTATTCTCTTTTATTTCTCAGTACGTTTGTCTTGGTTGATAAGGACAACAGATCATTATGAGTGTCATAATGGCTCGGGAAACTCACACACTCACACACACACTGTGCACCAAAGGATCCCAATTTCCAGCTGCACCCCAGTGGTTTCTGAATTTCTTAATTACATTCTTGGTACTGGCTTACGCAAGTGCTGGCGCACGCGGCCCCTCAAACTGTGCTCTGTCAGCAAAGGTAACCTCAGCGCTGATCAATACTAAGTCGCTAATTAAACCTCTCTCTCTCTCCAGCCTCTAGCATTAGCACGAGGAAGCGCTTCATTGAACCGAACCAAGGCCGTGCCGTCTCCAACATTACTGAGTCAACGAGGGTCATGAGAATTAATCCTCTGAGGTAAAGGTTTAGTTTATATACAATCACCAGAGGAACAGGTGGTCTATCTATCTGTCTATCTATCTGTAAATGCTTTAATACAGTTTTAATCCATTTTACTTTAAAATAATCTACAAAGAAATTTACACATTAATTTAATTTATATTGATTTGTTTTACATCAAGTAAGAAAGTGTAAATTTATTTTTATTATAAGTGTAAAATATATTATATTTTTTATTATATCATTATATTATGAATATTCCACCATTTTACATATTAATAGTTTGTATTAATTTACTAACCACTATTACTAATTACTACTAATTATTAATGCGTATATGTTACTTTCATATTTATGTTAACTTCATTTGTTTAGATAAATGTTGCAATTATTTATATTAATATATTAATTTGTAATATATTAATGCAAGTGCTTAATTGTTTATATTAGTATGTTTTGTTATATTTTCATTGAAGAAGAGCTAAATTATAACAAATATTTTTTCATATATTAATTTGCTTATAATTGTCATTTTTAATAATTTATTCTCATTTATATTAATTAATGTTAACGTGTACATCTATTTTTATTGCTTGATTTAGATTAATGTAATTCATCATTGTTCATTACATCATATTCATCATTAATAACTCACTTATATTAATATCTTAATTTGTTTATATATTGATTAGGAAAGTGCACATTTTTAAATTGCATCTAGTGAAAGTGCATCTTGTTTTTGTTTATTTTTTTGGGTTGCGAATGAAATGGACACATTTAATAAAAACATGAAAACATAGATCTTCGGATGTAGAACATTGTGAATTATTCAGCATATCATAAAATGCATGCGTTTTGTGGATGAATTGAATCTCGCGGCATGCCGGCTGCATTCTGTTCACGAAAGCCTTTCTGCAGTCCATAAAAGGCAATGTTTAGGAGTAGTTTAGCTCTGCTGGGTGTACCTGCGTGTGTTGGATTGTGTTTGGGTGGCTCAGCTGTGCTAGGTTGTGTTGAACTGCTGAAGTTTTGTTAGGTTCAGTTGAGGTGGTTCAGCTGTGCGGGGTTGGCTCAGTTAAGGCTAAATATGTTAAAGTGCTATAATAATTAGTAGCTTCATTACTGTCCGTGTGCTTGAATCAGGGTGTCACTCTAGCATGGTGTAAATGAGCTGGGCGCTGATGAGCCGGCCTTAATTAGACACACACACACACAAATACTACACGAGTCACTGCTACAAAATGCTTTAATTAGTATGATAATGATCTGTCATTTAGAAACCCAACCCTCTTAACGCACACACAGAGCACTGGTATGCTCTTAATGTGTGTGTGTGTGTGTGTGTGTGTGTGTTGAAGTCCTTCTTGCCCTCACATGCTCCAGTGCTGCTCTGCTCACGCTGTTCGCTGGCTTTCTCTTTCCAAGCCCTCGTCTTCATGTGCGTTCTCCATCTGTGAGTCATTCTTGAGCGTTCTGTCATCTTTGCTACTCCCCAAAGCACTGTCTGCAGAAGAGAGAGAGAGATGAGAAGAGAAGGAAGGAGAGGAAAGAATAGATGGCAGATCGAAAATTATAAGAGGTCAAGATGAAACATGCATCTTCTTATTGGTTAATTGGTATTAGGTCTTTCTCAAGGTTACATCATTATGCCTGTAGGTGACAAGTGAGTCTTTATGACTAAGGGGTTGTATCATTCACTTGTACACTGATTCATACAGGAGTGAATCATTTCATTTACTCAAATACAAAATAACTAAACTGATTTGCTCAAAACACTGATCAATTCAGAAACTGAACAGTGAGTCTTTGTGAGTGAGTGAGTCACTGACTAAACCAATTTGCTTAAAAAAACGGTTTAATCTAGGAATTAAACAAGTGATTTTTTTTAAATAAGTTAGTGTACAAGTAACCATCTTTATGAGTGATTCACTGATGTCTCACTAATGGATTTAATAAAAAACAAAACAAACAAAAAAACATTCACATCATTGAATCATTCACTAAACTGATTCTTTCAAAATAAATTGTTCAGATTGAGTCTTAATTCAGCAGCTGAACAAGTAACCATCTGTATAAGTGAATGTTTGGCTTATTTACTAATTTGTTTAAAACACTGACTAACTCATAAAAATGTGACTGTTTTTCACGAGTGACTTATTGAATCATTCACTGAACTAATTAATTCAAAACACAGAAACTGAGCAATGAGTCACTGAATCATTAATTCAACTAATTTGTTCAAACACACTGATTCATTCAGGAAATTAACAATTGACCATCTTAATGAGTGAGTCACTGATGATTCACTTAATTGATTCGTTCAAACACTGATTTGTTCAAGTAACTGCCTTTATAAGTGAATCCAGTTAATTTCACTGATTCATTCAGGAACTAAACAAGTAACTGTTCTTATCAGTGAGACACAGAATCATTGCCTAAACCGATTCGTCATGTCTTTATAAGTGATTTATTGAATTATTCACTCAACAGATTCATTTAAACAAATGATTAATGAACTGTCTTTACAAGTGAGTCATTGAATCATTGTCCAAACCAATCTTTTTATTCAGGATACATTTTCAGTTTATATAAAAATTATTTGGAAAAATCCATCATTATATATTTTTTTTTTAACCTGGGTTGATTCAGACCCTACAAAAGTCCTTTATTATGGCTCTCCTTACGTTTTACTCGGATCCAGTAGCCCCAAAAACTGATTTCAAGAAGATATGACTAACTATTAATAACTGCTTGAAATAAAAACAGCATTTCTAGACAACACAGAATTCCTCTAAATAATTCACATCAAGATTGGAAAAAAAGGAGTGTCTCAAGCACGTCGACGTCATGGATGACCTTGTTATACGTCCTGCGCATATTTTCTTGGAGTTGTTATTCCCATGTGCGGAGAAGACATTGATGTGTTGTTTGAGAAGTGCTCGATGCTTGCAAGAGCTCAGGTGTACGTGCGAGTAGGTGTTCCCACAGGGGCCTGGTTGGCGTTCTCTGGAGATTTTCCAAACTTGAAAAGGACCGTTTTGGTTCTGAATCTAAACATTCACACGTTTTGGGGCTTAGAGTTTGTATGAAGGTTCAGATCAGGATTACCTTCAGAACAGGTGCTCTGCTGGATGAAATGAGCGAGAGAAAGAGACGGCGAGAGGCAGGACACGTCTGTACCTGTCTCCCGTTAACAGGCTGCTCCGTCTCTGCTGGTGTTCTCCACTATCTTGCTCCTGTTTTCGCATTCAGCAGACTCGTGTTCTGCGGCTCGCGGTGGGAAGCGTGCCAGGGAAAAATCTCAGTACGGCCGTTAACGGAGGATGACAACAGCGTTCCTCTTTTTTTCCCCTCTGCATTTCATGCCTCATTCGCGGCCCGCTCTCATCTTTTCCTCCGCGTTACGTCAGCCTTGTTCTGCTATGTCTGATCCTGGCACAAGGTTTGTGAATGTGTGTGTGTGTGGAGAGAGAGAGAGGTGCAGCGGGCACTGGGAGGGCATCAAAGACTGTCAGAGCGAATCAAAGACCCTGCCAACCTTGGCAAGCCGGGCACACACACACACACACACACACACACATTCTCTTTCACTGTCTGCCAAGTCTTTTTTAGCCCGAATTTTGGCCACGTCCGTCCTCTCGTTTGTGTCGGTGTGTGTGTTTTCCACGGTTGATCATTACAAATGGCAGAGGTCACTCGGCTGGCAGATGTCCCCGCTGCATGGGCCGCCCTTTCAATCTCTATCAATCTCGTTTTCGTTCCGTTGTTTTTCCCCTAGTTATCTGTTAATCCTTCTTCTCCTTGGCCGTAATTAAACGTTTCAAGATTCACTGAGAAACTATGAGCACTCAATGGCTCAGCCCCAAATGGCGCGCTTAATGCGTTCAAGATGGCCATCACATGCAAGTTTTTAATAGTTATATTTGATAACTTTTTATGTATACCGATTGCCTGTATTTGGCTGAGTAGTTGTTTAGGTGGCTCATCGGTGTATTTCATTACCAACTAATAGTTAATAAAGTATTGGCTGATTTATTAATAAAGATTTCATAATCAACCAATACTTATTTCCCAGATGACTATATATATTTCTATCTGATCTCATGCTGAAAACAATATGTGAAATATGTACAAATAAGTACATATCACTGCAGTTTCCAACAGAAATTAACACTAGAAGCGGTGAAGCAACGAGCACTTTTTAATTGTTTTCGTACGCAGTTATGTGAAAATCACTTGGGTATGAACAGCGAAAAATGCTGAAGATATTCGTGCGTGATAATACAGGCCTTTAGGTGTGTACGAGCCTTTAGGATGTGGAATCTTTGGGTACAAATACCAAGAAAAGCATGACTCTGAAGAGCTGAAGGATAGGTGACAGAAAAACAAAATAAAAAGACATGCATTTTATGTCATCCACTTTTGTTCATACCAGAGGTTATGTTAACCCAAAAATGTCCCTTCATTGATGGAATTTTTTAGCAGTGACGGAAAAATCTGAATGTCGTCACATTGACACATTTTCTTAAAAGTATTATTAAAATATATTTTTAATAAAGCTAAAATATTTTCCTAATTTAATTTTTAATAGTGTTAGAGTCGTAGTTGTAGTTTGTTTTTCCAATTATTTTTACATTATTAATGTAACGCTTTTCATCATCTTAGTTTTTCAATTCATATTTTGTAAACAAAAAAACTAGCCAAAATAAAAAAATTTAGAAAAAAATTTAAAGCAACTGCTAGGTTTCATTTTTGTACACTCAAAATAACATAAATTTAGACCTTCATTTCTCACAGAGCATTAGCTTAGCAACATGCTAATGACTACAAGTTGCATTTCCTGTGCAAAATATGTTAAGTATTCCACGATATTGTAACTTATGTAGAGTCTTCCAAATCATTTACTTGCGAGGTTTCATTTCAGTTAGTGTGCTGCCTTAGAAGAATGTGAAATTGACTACAGAAAATGATGCACAGGTGACAACAAAGTGTCACATCTTACAGAAATGCTGAGAAATGTGTAATTTCCTGTGATAATAATCTAGGCCTTGTTGTTTGTTGCACTTTCTCCTTTCTATTTCTCAGATTTAATGCATGAGAAAATGACTTCCCCTAAGTGTTTTAGGATAAGAAACCAGAGTATTGAGACGCATACAAACACACTAAGCATTTAGACTCTGATATGCCACAAACAACTGTCTCAGTAGTGAACTAAGCATTTCCTACTGCATTAGATCAGTGTGCTTGAGTGAATGCCAGCTTATCAGTGCCAGCCTGCCAATGCAACAGTGCCCACGTCAACCATCAGTGCCCTGCAGAGCAGCCAATGCAAATGTCAGGGTTTTTAGTGCAGGACAGAGAGAGAATTTACTTCAGGTCATATTTTAACTTACAAAGTTTTATTGCTGGTTTTCAAGGATGACAGCTTGTCACGCAACCTACCGATGTTGACATGTGGTTAATTTGTCCAGCGTCTGTAAAGCCACAGATGAAATTGTGCCAGAAAAACAGCTTGATTCTTTGAACAACTTTTTAACAATACAAAGTGTATATGGTGACTTTTCATTGTTTCTGCCAGTTTTACGGATGCTAAAGACCATTTTAAGACCAATTTAAATAATAAAAAAAAAAAAATAGTATAAGAGAACATGAGTTATATTGAAAATGAAGCTTCCAACCGATCTTAAGTTTATTAATTTAAAGGGATAGTTCTGTTCAGGGTCAGATACTGTAGCTCTCCAATTTCATCCAAAATATCTTAATTTGTGTTCTGAAGATGAACAAAGGTCTTATGGGGTGAAGTAACCCTTTAACAACAAACTTAAACATTTACTGTACCTTTTGATAACACTGCACAAAAGTGGTGTTCTTCATTAGTATTTTTGTCTTGTTTCTGGCAAATGTGTAAAAATTCTTAAGTTAAGATACTTTTCTGAGAAATAGAACAAAATTAAATTAATTTATGTTGTACAAATATCTGCCAGTAGGCTCATAAAAATCAACTTAATTTAAAGTGAAAAAAAGTTTTCATACCCCAGTTCTAGTTTAATCCATAAATTCATTTCATTTTGTTCAGTTTCTCAAAAAACAAGACTTTATATATTACATTTTCAACTCAAGTAAATGTATCTTGATTTATGGTTGTGATAGAAAACAAGACAAAGGGGCTTTTAAGACTTTTTAAACCTTGGGTTTGGAAAAATTGCAACAAGTCTTGTTTCCAACAGGTAATTCTTTTTTTTTTTTTTTTTGGAAATGAGCTGAAATATGAAGAAATCATGTGGTAAACCGCAAACGCAGAGGCGTTATCCCCGCGTTAATTGAAATACTCTGCGTAGTCCTAGCTGTTCAGTGACAAATATCAGCCCGCATTTGATAAAACGAGCACGCAATTTGGCAGCTTTTTTTCATGCTACCCCTCCCCCCATCTCTCTGTCTCTCTCTTTCACATCAAAGTGGTGCCGAGTGCGATATTGAGGAATTCCATTTGCAGAGCGTCTTTAATAGGTGCGACGGCAGACACAGGCGCGGGAAGGAATCTGATAAAGAAAGAGAGGCAAGCGAGCGTGAGAGAGAATTAAAGGAAGCGTCAGATCTGGCAGAAGACGAGCGAGCGAATGGAGAGAGAGAGAAAGAGAGAGAGACAGAATCAAATGGGTCTTGCCGGTGGAAGGGCGCCGTGACTCGCAAGCGTTCCGTGACTGTTTCCCAAAGCATCACGCTCTTACCTGCCAGTTACCTCAGACAGCACGTTTATTAAACTGTAATGTCTGTCTACTGATGATCCAAAGCCAGCCTTATCTCTACTAGAATAGTCAGTGGTGTATGGGACCCATAGTGCAGCTGGGGGATCCGCTTCCTTTGGGAGGCCCCCATGATATTATGCACAGAAGATCATCTTTTTAATAGTGTTTTTTTTATCTTATAGATATAGAAAGAGAGATAGACAGAGAGAGACAGAGGCAAATGTAGATACAGAGACATAAAGGTAGATAGAGACAAAGAGACAGATAGAGGAAAATACAGATATAAAAAGAGAGACAGACAGGTAGATAGAGACAGGACAGATAGATAGACCATAAAATTTGATCAAGCATACTTTTTTTTTTTTCATTTTTATCCCCTTTCTTCATTCCAGAAATATTGTACAAAAAGTACCAAAAAAGGAAAAATAAATATAAATAAGTACATATCAGTAGTATTTCAGAGACAGATAGAGGGAAATATGGATATAGACAGATAGAGGGATATATAGATATAGACAGAGAGAAAGAGAGATAGACTGGCAGACTGACAGACATTGGGAAATATGGATATAGAAAGAGAGACAGACAGGTTGATAGACAGAAAGAGATAGACAGATCAAAAGAGGGATACATAGATATATACGGAGAGAAAGACAGGCTGATAGACAGACAGAGAGATAGATAGTGGGAAATACGGATATAGACAGATAGAGGGATATATAGATATAGACAGAGAGACAGACAGGTACTGTAGATAGATAGTGACAGAGAGATAGATAGTGGGAAATATGGTAGACAGATAGAGGGATATATAGATATAGACAGAGAGAAAGAGAGATAGACTGGCAGACTGACAGACATTGGGAAAAATGGATTTAGAAAGAGAGACAGACAGGTTGATAGACAGAAAGAGATAGACAGATCAAAAGAGGGATACATAGATATAGACAGAGAGACAGACAGGTAGATAGACAGATAGAGGGAAAGACGGATATAGACAGACAGAGGGATATATAGATATAGACAGAGAGAAAGAGAGGTACTGTAGATAGATAGTGGCAGAGAGATAGATAGAGGGAAAGACGGATATAGACAGATAGAGGGATATATAGATATAGACAGAGAGAAAGAGAGATAGACTGGCAGACAGACAGACATTGGGAAATATGGATTTAGAAAGAGAGACAGACAGGTTGATAGACAGAAAGAGATAGACAGATCAAAAGAGGGATATATTCATATAGACAGAGAGACAGACAGGTAGATAGACAGCAGTGTTCATTTGTTGACAAATAATTTTCATCATAATGTTCGCCAATTTCTTTTTTTTTTCACCAACGAAAATGAGACGATAACAAAAATCTATTGACATTTAACGGTGGACTGCTGAAATCGAAGGCTTATTTGGCACACTTTTCTGTGGCTTTCAGCTATAAGCACAAAACAGTACCTTGCCTTTATATTCCTCTGCACTTCCTGGATCCTGTCGACGCCTGGTTGGTACCTGTCAACGGCCCAGCCTCACACATTCTGCTATTCTCGTCCACGCTGGGGCAGGTAAATCTGCAGAACCTACGGCCTCTTTGCTTAGCTCCTCGGAGTGTTATTACCACAATCCAGCCGGTACCTGCCAGGATTGGCCTGGTAAATGCTAGATTGCTAGCAAATAAAAGCTTTATTTTAAAGGATTTCTTCACATCACAAGGAATGGATTTTCTCTGTGTGATTGAGACATGGCTGAAGGTCGGTGAGTCCGATGCTTTTTCTGAAAGTTTACCGTACAGCTGCTGCTTTTTAAATTCTCCTCGAACATGGACGCGGGGGAGGGATAGCAATTGTTTATAAGAAAGTTCACAAATGTAAACAGTTATTGCCACCCTCCTTGTTTACCAGTTTTGAAGTGAGTTTATTTGAGCTGGGCCATTCTCACATGGTGTTATGTGCGGTGGTCTACTGGCCTCCCAATTACAATAAGAATTTTATAAACGATTTTTCTGTTTTTCTGGCTGGAATTATGCCTAAGTATGACCGTGTGCTTATTGTTGGGGATTTTAATGCCCATTTTTGCTGTCCTGGTAACCAGATGGCAAAGGACTTTTTACAACTCATTGACTCTTTTAATCTTGAGCAGTTTGTGGTCCTACACAGAAATGCGGTCACACACTTGATCTTGTTTTATCTTATGATTTGCTTAATTTGGAAATCTGTGATGCTGGGATCTCAGATCATATGCCTGTATTATTTGAGATTCCAGTTGTTTTTAATACAGATGAACTGCACGCTTCTGCCAGACCATGCCGTATTATCAACTCTTCCACTGCTGTTCAGTTCACTTCTGTGTAATGCCCTAGTCTATGGACACTGATGAGCTTAGCTCTTGGCTGCATAACACCTCCCAAACTGTTGTAGACTCTGTGGCACCAATGAAAATCAGACAGCTTAAAAACTAAATTTGAACCATGGCAAAATGACATCGCTCGTGCCACCAGACGCGAGTGTCGTAAAGAAGAGTATTGTATGTTTCACTTCAAATGCTTAGAGACTACTGGCGCCATTACCAGGCGTTTGCAAAAGAGGCTAAGAGAAAATATTGTACAGAAATTATTGCATTAAATCATAATAAGCCTCATGTTTTGTTCAGGACTATTGTCTCTGTTCTCATTGTTCCACAAACTCTATGTGTTGATGCCTCCTCACCACCTGTATTAATAAGGTATGTTCTATTAGGGCCCTTATTCAGCCTGTTGCTAACGATTCTTCTGTCTTTGTCCACTGCTCTGCTGTATTTGATAACTTTGAGCCTGTGACTCTGTATGATGCTCTTCCTCCTCGATTTGTTAAGGAGGTTTTTTCCACTCTAAGTCCATCTGTTTTAGTAATTGTCAATAGTAGTTTGTCCTCAGTTGTGTTCCCTGAAAAGTTTAAATACACAGAAGTGCAACCTTTGCTCAAAAAACCTGGCCTGGATACTGCAGACCTTACAAATTCTAGGCCTGTTTCCAAATTACCCTTTCTGTCAAAAGTTCTTGAAAATGTAGCATGTAATCAATTAATGACTTTTTTTGGAAGATCACAAATTCCTTGAAATTTTCCAGTCTGGCTTTAGGGCCTTGCACAGTACAGAACTGGCTTTGTTGAAAGTTTTTAATGACATCCTTTCAGCTACTGATTCTGGGGACTGTGTCATCCTTGTGCTTCTTGATTTAACTGCTGCCTTTGATACTGTGGATCATGAAATTTTAATTTCTCGGTTGGGAAAATGGGTGGGCATTGAAGGGGCAGCTCTTGAGTTGTTTAGGTCCTATCTGGAAGGACTGACATTTAGCATCAGCATTGGGGATTATGTCTCTTCCCCTGCCCTTCTGTTGTATGGGGTCCCACAGGGCTCAGTGTTAGGTCCTCTTTTTTTTCTCTCTATTTGTTCCCCCTTGGGTCAACAATTAGGAGGCATGGCATGTCTTTCCACCTGTATGCCGATGACACCCAGATCTATGTTCCCATTAAAAAAGAGACCACTGCTTCGGTGTCTCAATGACATAATTTTTTACGTGTCAATGAAAAGAAAACAGAAGTTATGGTTTTTGGGCATATTACTTGGACTTCCACGATTGATTTGACTGCCCTAGCCAAGTACTTCAAATCAACTATCACAAACCTTGGGGTTAAATTCTGAGTTGGACAATCAAATAGGGGCAGTTGTTAAGTCAAGCTTTTTTCAAATGAGACAGCTGAGGAAAATAAAGCCATTTCTCTCAAGACAACAATTTGAAACTGTAATCCATGCCTTTGTCACTACTCACCTGAATTACTGTAATTCACTATATTTGGGGATAAGTGGCCTGTCTGCAGTTGTTCAAAATGCTGAAGCACATCTTTTAACAGGGGGTCTCAAGTTTGAGCATAATGCTCCCATTTTATCCTCACTTCACTGGCTACCTATACAATATGGAATTCATTTTAAAATTCTTTTTTATTTGTTTTTAAATCCTTAAATGGTTCTTCCCCCACTATATATCTGAACTGCTACACCCCTATATACTCATGGATTCTTAGATCAGCTGCTTCTTAGAGTCCCAAAAACCAGACGTAAGCTCAGAGGTGGCCGTGTATTTGCGGTGGCTGCCCCCAAGTTATGGAATGTCCTGCTATGTGTGTTTTTTCATTCTTATTTTTTATTCTTATTGCTGCTGCATAAATCTGTGTCTATTATGGTAAAATATAAAACAAAATAAGTTTGAAAATTTTTGAGAAATGCTTTATAAATGAATCACGCTGTAACTAAACTCATTAGATTTAGTTAAATTATGACTTCGACTAAATGCCATTTTAGTCAAAAGAAAATTTTGCTGTCAAAACACTGAGACAGAGAGGTAGACAGATCGATAGAGGGATATATAGATATAGACAAAGAGACAGACAGGTAGTTAGAAGCAGACACAGATTGAGAGAAACATGGATATAAACAGATACAGATATATAGATATAGACAGAGACAGACAGGTAGACAGAGAGAAATAGAGAGGCAGAAAGAGAGATATAGGCATATATGCACATAGAAAGAAAGACATGTATATAGACAGAGACAGATATATAGATATAGACAGGTAGAGCCAGAGAGATAGACAGATGGAGGATATATAGATATAGGCAGAGAGACAGACAGATAGAGACAGAGAGAGGCAAATATAGATATAGAAAGAGAGACAGGTAGATAGAAATAGATTTAAATGCAAACAGAGAGAGAAGGATAGAAACTGAGACTGATGGCTGAAAAAGAAAGACATTTTCCATGCAGATCTGAGAGTGCTTTAAGACCAAATCTGCTTAAATACAAAATTTATTAATATATATGAAAACAAATAATAATAATCATATATATATATATATATACATTGCCCTCCAAATGTTTGGAAACGCCCTATTGTTTTGGACGATATTGGCATGAATCCTTTTTAATTTGTGATAATTTTGCATTCATAAGGAACAACACAAACTATGAAAGCATATTTAATAACATAGTTTATACATAGGAAAATCTTATATTTTCGATTCATCAAAATATCCACCATTAGCAGCTATTACAGCATCCAAGCTGTCAGTTATTCAAACATTGACTTGATATATTACTTGGACATCACGGTCCAGTTCCTTCCATATTATCTTCCATATTAGTGTTTCAACTTTTAGAGGGCAGTGTATATATAGATATTTAATGCAGCGTTGATTCTTAGGTTAAATCTTTGATTTATATAAAAGAAAAATGAAACCTTCATTGTGTAATTTCATGTCGGATGTTTTCTTGTGATGCAAAACAAGCCACGAAAATTGTCATGACAGTGCTGATCCATTTTACACCCGTGAGAACCTCTTGAAACATCTTCATTTTTAAAATGTACTTCAGAGATGCTTGTTTTTGTCATGCTAAAACATGCTTTTTATCTGCAAAGTGATGTATCTATTGCCTTTACTAGCAGGGTCTAAGAGGGCCATGCTAACCAGCTAATCCCTGACCCCAACGGTTCAGCACAGTGATGTCATGAACTGATTCCAGATCCGTCGCGAATGGCTGTGGGAAGAACTGACTGCAGGTCAGTCTGGAAATATATGAGGGTTCGGGGGAATAAACTTGAACCACTGCAAGTCCCACAGTCTTCCTGGGTGAGTTTAGTCCCTTAAGCGTAGTGTGGAAAATTTGCATGTCAAGCTGTGTTTTTCAGTGCATGGATTCACAAACACACACACACACACAGAGTTTAATCCTGCGCAGTAGGGATCGCCGTCTGGAGATTGTACAGCATCCAAGACCGAGTCGCCTCTTGTTGACCTTCTCACACACACACACTCCTCCCTCTATGGGCCTATACGTCCGTTCTCAGGCGATGTGTGTGTGTGTGTGCGCAGCATACAGCTTTGATCCCCAGCTGAAGGGTACTTACAGGCCAAATTTCCAAATGCGTAAGAGTCAGCCCTCCCGCTGGAGAGAGAGCAAGAGAGACAGAATGAATTCTTACACGGCTCTGGGAATTGGGTCTCGGCGGCTGGAGCTATTAACCCTTTCGCGCATACGATCACCCCGGTGTGATCAGAGCATTAGAACGTTCAGTGCATCACGTCATCAACTGCTGAATTCAAATCTGCTCTCGCGCTTTTGCTGGCGTGGAGCCAAAACGGACGCGCTGAGTGCTTGTCATATTATCACAAATATGCAGTGTTTTCAACCATATATTGCTAATTGTTTCATACATTTAAAAACACATAAGTATCAAAAGCATACATTTATAGTTTGTCAAATATACAATCTCTATAGAAACGGCAATAATGATCTTTTCAAATATAATCTGACGACATGTTTTATTATTACAATATACAGATCGTGTAGGTTACTATAAAATTTACTCTTCTCTTCATCTCATTTACCGGAGACTTACTTTAACGTGTTTCGGGAGGACAGAATGAATTTACGTGTTGTAAATCACCCAGCTGGGATTCAGCGCGAAATAACATGGCGGCGCCCATCACCCGGCATAGATCAACTAACACGGTCATTATAAACGTTTTTAACATACCAAATGCATTTACTTCCACGTTTCAGAATCGGAATATAAAATATTTCATAATATAGTCAGTATTTTTGTGAATATTATTAATAAAAAAGGAAAAATGAAATAAAAACATCACATGACCAGTATGACGCGTTGCCATGGAAACAATAAGTATAAACATTCCAAAATAACAGTGAAAACTCACTTTTGGAGCTCAGCTAAAATATTTTAAACTCATGTGTAAAAATGGTTAATATATTACTGCGGCCCAGAGAGAAAGACAGCGAGGTAGACCGATAGACACCCGCCATAGAGACATATAGTTAGAGAGAAACAGAGATCTATAGGTAGAGAGACTAGAAATTATATTAGAAAATAAGACTTAGATATATATATAGATAGATAGATAGATAGATAGAGGGAGGGAGACAGGCAAGTGAAATTATTTAGACAGAAATACAGACAGGTATGTATAGGCATAGACAGACAGACAGAAGGAAGAAATATACTTAAAGATAGACAGGCAAAAAGAGAGGCCAACAGTCTCACAACCTATTCGTACATATTCGTACAAGGTCCCAAATTCGTGCTAATTCGTACAAAATTTTGTACAATTTGTCAAAAACCGATTTAGAAGAAATCGTATAAATTTGTACAAGTGAGGTGGTACGAATTAGCCACCTCGCAAAATATGTACGAATTGCCGTGAGATAAGGTTGGAGAGACAGTCTGTGTGATAGATAGATAGATAGATAGATAGATAACATTTGATGGACAGACAGACGGACGGATAGATAGACAGACAGATAGATATATAGGCTGAAAGATAGACTGGTGAGCATTTGAGAGGTCTTGCAGGGAAACACTGTGCGCGTGTGTTTCCGGCAGGCTTGTGTATCGGTCATCAATGCACAGTTAAGAATATCGATCAGGCAGTTATTGACGAACGCGTGTGTTACAGAAAGTGTGACCAGCGCTCTGACCCGACACACAGCCTTTTCTCTCTCTCCCCGTTACTCCAGGTCAATGTTGATCTGACCTCACTAGTAACGATTTCACACGCAACCGCAGAAACACGTCTGGTCCTGGATGAGCCATTCAACCCGCAGGAAGCGCATCATCAATACAATTATCATATCGCAGTTTATGACATTGCAGTTGAGTCGCTGAATCGAACGCAATTGAATTAAATCACGTCGGCTCGTTACAGGTGACGACAGACAGGCCGAGTCAGTCATCAAGCCTAGAGCGAGCGAGCGAGAGAGAGAGGGATTTGGCTCTTTATCTCTCCGCTGCTCTGCGCTGCTCAACGGCCAGTAAGCAGGATTAATGGTCCTGTCTCAGCGTGAGCCAGGTACACACACACACACACACACCGCAAGCTGCCACACAATCTCTCTCTCTCACACACGCTCACACACACACACACTGAGCGGGGCCAGTAATCGCATGCAAACAGCACACGCTTTTCAGCCAGCGCTACGTGCGCACACACATACTCGCATTTCAAAAGCACAGGAAGCACCTGTTTCTCTCCCACAGAGCCTCGCGCGCACACGCGCCGCTGCGTTCATTCCCTCACGCTCGGTCTCTTTTTTCGTCTCAGCTCTCGTCCCGCTCCTGCAGTCAGGGTTTCCCTGGCGCTCTTCAGACGCCAGTGAAGCGTGACGGCAAGATGTTCCCCGGAGAAATCCCGCAGTCATAGACCTCTGCCGCTTCGTTCCCGCGATCGTTTCGGTAAATATAGAAAGCAGAACGTAGCGCACGAGTGAAGCCTGACGCGGTAAGATTCAAAAACGTCCTCTCAACAAAGTTGAGAAGGACAGACCGTGAAAGCAATATATTGTTAAGGAATTGGTTTGGTAGTGGGCTAAACAGTTTGTGAAGCATTTCACTCGTTAGCACAGACTAAACTGATTTTAGATGGCACAGCACAACTATCCAAAACTCTGAAAACAATAGTTCTGACATAGTTAACCACCTCAAAAAACGTAGTGTAAAAGTTAAAAAGTAAACAACTAGCACTGTTAGCAAAGTTAACAGGGAAATTAGCACACAAGTTAAAGTTAGAGAAGAAAGGCAAAGTTAGCAAAAGTAAAGAACAGATGACAATTAGCATAGAATGTGACAAAGTTATCCCAGCTATCAGACAACACAACACTGCTAACAGTAAAACACTGCTACAGTAATAGCGAAATTTACTGTAAAATTTTGCAAGCTCAATGGTCAGTTGCCTATTGTCATTCCAATTCAAAATCTGCATGGGGAAATCTTTCGTTTATGGGCAAAATTCTATCGAAATAACTACATTTTCGTGCAAATTTGTTGAACCATATAAGTAACTCTGAGGGCCTAGCTAGCAAGGTGAAGATGACCCAGTTCGAACAATGAACAGTTAATCCAGTTAGCACAGGTAATTTAGCAAGCACATGACATATCCAAAACACTGAGGGTAAGCATAGTTGAAATTAATTTAACTACGAGGTGATTAACTCTGAAAGTATCATCAAGTAGTAATGTCATTACTGGTACAAAAAGTAATCGTAAGTGATAGGTCAACGAAATTAGCTAAAGAGAGAGGCTGTGAGTCGCAAAACATAAAGAAAAAAACTGTGCTAATGGCATATCGATCTAGAAAAGCAGTGTAATGAGAACAATATAGCAAACTCTCTTTTCTTCTCACTTTTTACGTCCAGCCGTGACGTAAAAAATGAAAAGCTTTCATCCCAAGCACAAGGAGAGCTGAGCACGAGGCCTGGCAGGCGCGCGGCGCACTGGCACTGCGAATGTCTCTGCATGCCCTCTGAGCGCGCAATATCTGCCGATCTGCCTCGACAGTGATCCGTGAGCATGTGAAAGAACGCTATTAAAATGATAAGAGAGAACTTTAACCAGATTAAACCGATCTGCGCGCCGCTAAACGGGACGCCGTCGCCACGGACCGGATACTTTCACAGAGTCGTTTGCGCGGTACTCTTCCTGTCTCCGTCTCTCTCTCTCTCTCTTTTTCTCTCGTCATTAATCTCGTGGCAGCGCTGCAGGAAACAGCCTTTCACAGGCAGCTGGAATTTCATCTCCTCCCTCGGTCTTTATTACTCTTCCACTCAACCTATCCCTCGTTCACCCCCTCCTCTTCTCTCTCTCTCTCTCGCTCTATCTTTCCCTCCGTTTATTACGGCGCTCTAATCACTCGCGCGCAGGTAACAGAACACTGCGCTGCACACAATAGAGCCGGCCTTCATAGCACCTCTACGCACACACAAACAGAAGCCCGGGCTCATAAACTAACACGCACACACATAAACGCGCAGCCTCTAAATCGCACACGCCGTGGATTCTTCTCTCAGAAGGGCAGGGTAAGTGACGGGGGGAGGAGGGGTGGCTCAGAATGATAAAGAGAGGGGGAGAGCCGCAGAGCGTGATTAGAGAGCGAGAGAGAGAGGGACACGAGCGGGAGCAGCGTCTAGCGGAGCGCGGCGGCGATACGGAGAACGGCGGTACAGCAGCCCCTCCTAGCGGCCTATAGTGCAACTGCAGGTCTGTGGGCACGATCGGAGCTCGTCTTTTTGGAAGTCAGACTTCAGTATATTGAAAAGTATTAGAACACATTATACGTAAGAACTTTTATATTATTGTTATTAAAGGCAACATTGGAGTTGAATTTGAAGGACATATTGTTCATATGAGGGCATATTTTGTTTGTTATATTGTCAAAATGATATTGACCAAATATTCAGAGCATCCTCTTAACTCAACCCTGTTTTCCCCAAGCCCATAAAATAACGTTTAAAAATAAGAAATTTTAAAATATTAATATATGAAAATGTTATTCAACAATTTTTTTAATAGAGTAAAATTTGAATATTATGAATATTAGAATCAGTTGCTACATGAAATTGTTTTGATTCATATTTATATGATTTACAAGGTTAGCGAAAATTGTTATAACACCTGGCAGATCTAAAAATATTGCCCTTTTTTGCCAACAAAACATGACTTCAATTCATAATGTTCATGAAACATGCAGACGTTG
>JAUCMS010000049.1:3438721-3463187 GCA_032357445.1 Enteromius radiatus
GGGCAAAACCCCACGATCCAGGACCACGCGAACGACCGCTGATTGGTGGATGACAGATACGCATTTGAGTGAGTGAGAGGGAGAGAGAGAGAGAAAGAGAGAGAGCGGGAAATTAAATTCAAAGTAGATAGAGATCGCCATGCTTCGTGCTTGTCCCAGGATGACGTAGCCTACCACAGGATCTTCGACAGATGACTATCCCTGTGTCAACCTCGTTACTCAAAACATATGGCCCATCTTAACTCGGATCAAAGCTCTTGTGGTATACGCCAAAAATTACTTTGTGTTTGGCGTGTATACGCAGTTTCCGCGTACATATGATACGCATGTACCCCACAACCCTAATCCTACCCATTGCGTAGTATACATGCAAACTATATACACGCTTTTTTGCGCATATATACCAAGAGTTTTTGTTTTTATTTGGCATACTGTTTCTATATACATTCACAACACCAGGTAGCAAAAACGTTTCAGAAGATGGGATAATGTCCCAGTACTGAACACAGTAAAAGCTCAAAGTAAACATACCCCGTTATTCTACTCCTAAATCAAACTAAACCCAGTAAAAGTACTGCTTAAATAGTGGCTAGCTGAATATATTATGAACTAGGCTATTATTCACTGGTCAACCAGCATAAAATAGAATAGTGTATGGAGAATATGCAAATACAGTAAGTGATAACCGGTAATGGTAAATAGTCTTAAACAAGAATATACACTAGTCAATGTTTCAGGTGAATCAAAATCTTTCATTAAAGTTAAACCATTAAACCAGAAACCAAAATTTGTAATTTCTTTTTACCTCATCAGTCTCAATCAGGGGTTCGTAGCTTTTGGCAAATGCACATAGATCAGTTAGCTAACAGGCTTATTGAGTTGCCTCGAGAATCATTTGTTTACAATGCGTTTAAGTTTTAAGTTTTTTTTACTCCAAAATAACAGTGAGCGCCATGTTTTATTTCCCTGAACTCTAGTGGCTTAAAAAGTATGATTTTACGCATGTATTTGACCAATTTAGTACTTTGAGACTTTTTCCAACTGAATCAGTAAATTTTACATTCTTATTCTGAGAACTAAGGTGATCAGATCATTCTAATTTGTGAGATTTAAATAATTCTGAGATTTGTAAACTACTTTCAGACTGATCAATAAGTATCACTATCGTGTCTTGCAGCTGTTTGCAAGTGCACTTCGAAATTTAGTATAGTATAAAGTAAGGTATTGTGCATAAAAATGTATCAAAGTGCAAGTTTGCTCTTAGATACTTCAAAAATTAACTGATAACTAAAAACACTTAGACAGTCTTTGCTCACTACGCACTTTAATGTTCCATAAAAGAACGTTGTCTTTTGAACAGGTTTGGAGGCTGTTCACTTTTCCTTGCCCAAACGTTTCTGCTGTTTTCCACTGAAATCAAACTAAAACATAGCATTTAACATTCGTTCTGCATTGCCTCAACGTCTTGTCACAGCATCCTGTCGGCTTAGGTTGTCCGCAGAGCTTAAGAGCATGACATGTCTTCTCCTGACCTTCAACCCTCGTTTATCGGCAGCCGCCTGCCAGGCCGTCTAACTCACTTAGCGCTTGGCTCTCTGCTCTTATCAACGGCTTCACTGACAGACGACGAAGACACCGGAGAATAACTGCCTCACGTTGTCACCGACAGAACGGAGAGAGAGAGAGAAAAACAAGAAGAGGGAATTGTCGAACGCGGCGGCCTCAACACCCCACAGACTTTGATGGCCCTGAGCCCTGAGATGAAATTTCAAAGCGTTGTCTCTCTCGCACTCTCTCTCCTCATCTTGCAGTCTCGCTGCAGAAGGCAATTACGAGTCCCTGGTCTCCGCGGCCGCCCACCTCCCTGCCGTCTCGTCTTTGCATTCCTTTTTTTTTTTTTCCTCTTTCCTTCCCTCATTACCCACTTTCCCACTCTCGGCTTTCTCTCTCTCTCCACTGTGAGTCATGCAAATCAGCAACGCTCGCATGGAAAATATATAGGAATCATTAATAATTTTAGGGCAAATTTTAAAAAGGTGGAGAGGATGCTTGTGTAAAAATGGCAAGAAGGCAGATAGAAGCCATTTTAATGGAAAGGAAGTAATCATAGTGGGGCATTCGAGATGAAACGCAGCAAAATCTTTTGACGACTAAATGACGACGGGCTGCGCAGAGGATGCCCTTGAGCACCGATCCGAGGTCGGCTTTCTTGAATTTAACTATTGCATGCAGATCTGGCTAAACCTGATCTCAGATCAGCTCCAGAGGGGACCTGGCAACCGCTTATTTCAATAACCAAATCCACAATGACGGGAAACCTGATCTCTCGCAGTGCACAGGCCTGACCAGATCATATTCTGCTTTTCCCTGGAGATGTGAGATGCTATCTGAGGTGAAGTTTTAAAAATAAAGGTTTCAGTTAGAAGCAAAATGGATTTTACAGGCACAAAGAACTTTCTAGATCTTTAGAAAACAATCTATGTACTGGCGCTTTGAAGAGTGCAGAAACAAACCAGTCAGAAGACAATCTAACATCTCAGTTTTCACATATAAGAAACCTTAGCTTCTCTGTAATGTTTTGAGCAATTGTTTTTTGTAGCAACTCTGATCCTGCATCGTTGTTATAGAGAGAATAACTCAAAAGCCACCAACAAAACATCAAAATCTTATATCTCCCTAAAATCTTAATTTTGAAATTAATGCTTTGGTTTTAGTGCAAGCTCTGTCAGCAGTATCTGTGACTTGTCCCTCTGTTCACAAATATCTCGTAATATACTATGGAAGTCTATGAGTTTATATCTCGCAATTTTGATTAAAAGTCAGAATTGCAAGTTATATCACAGTTTTGAGAGAATTTTTAACATAAGGCAAAAATCTCTCCAGACTTCCTTGCTCTGTAGACCAAATTTTGTTTGTTTTTACAACCTGACAGACTTGAAAATGTTTTCTGAGGTGGTGCATTCTGGGATTGCAATAGTCAGCTTAACGAAGAGTGAACTGAATCTGGTACCAATAAAACGTAGAGACCGTTTATGATATAAATTTACATCTTCTGACATATTATACAATCCCTTGAGAATTGAATTAAGGCCTATGTAAGTGAATGTAGCTTTCCATGACGCACTGATAGCCTTAAATCTGTGGTTGTAAAAATAATTACCGTGGCAAGATTTGCAGTATAACTGAGCCATTTATATGTTTTAATTAAGGCTGAATTGCCATTCCGTTTGTCACGCTTAATTTACGGTAATCTACTGTAACCTAAATACTTCAACACACAGGTGGCGTAAATCAATTAATACTCAATAAAAAAAGATAAAAATATTTAACTGTACTGGAGAGTTTTCAAACTTTTCAACGAAAGCCTCTTGAGGGTGTTTAAACATTTGGCTCCTTCCACTGAGTCGACATTATTAAATTCAGCTTCCTGTAAATCAATTCCCTAAACGAATTACACACCATCTTATTTCGTTACACAGGAATCTTGTTGTCTCGTCTCCATAGTAACAACTTCGCGACACTGATTTTTGACCAACGCCATGTGGTTTGTTTCAGCCACGTCGGTGGCAGCACTTGTCCCAGCTTGTCTTGTTATTGTCAACAGAGGAATACATGTACTTTCCGACGTTTCTGAAGGGCTGCATTCTGGGAAGTCCCAGACTGTAACAGATGACCAAAAGCTAGGCCGCTGAGGAACCTGACAAGCTGCCACTGAAATAGCTCAGAGAGAGAGAGAGAGACGTCAAATCCTCTGAAGAGTGAGAGATTGTAATAAGACAGCTATTTTCTTGCGCTTGGAGACAAGACACAATCCCCTTAACAAGATGGCTGCATCCATCCTGTCCATTAACCTGTTCTGCTAGTTTGTAACTCACTTTTTAGCCGTCTGCACCTAGCAAGTCATGCCTTAAAATAACTTCAAATTAACGGTTTGATGAATTCTGAAGACTATCAGCTCTCCTAATTTCCCCTCATTTTCCATCCTTGGAATTTTTGCTCTACAAGCATTTTGCCCTTGATTCTCTGTGAAGAAAAATAATAAGTGTGCGCTTTGAGTTACACCTGATCCCAGAATCCCTTTTGTGCACCCAGAGGACACGTTGCATCATACCTCGTTTCATACACCGGTGGTCTTACGAACCTCCAAAACTCCAACATACTACCTGGAAGTTTCAGTATGTCACGCCACGGGCTGGTCTTACATCAGCTAGACGGCTGTTGGAGTTGGAGAAACGCTAGATCAGCAAATCCAACTGATAGCCTTCTTTCCTGTATAGTTCTCCCAACATCCCTAATTAGGGTGCGAAAGGCAAGACGAGAGAAAAATGTCAACCAGTAGGGTTTTAGTCTAAGAATGTTGCGGGAAATACAATGGAAAGTTGACAAACATGTGATTCTCACCTCAAATCGGCTTTATCTGCTGTGTCATGTTTTATCATGGTGGAACTATTATGGTTCCATCAGTATTAAAGGTCAGTTTGTCTACTAGTCTGACCAAGTTACATGGTGTTCAAAGAGCAGATTGTAGATTGTTCGGCTGTTAGATAACAGACAAAGTTTGTGTATAAATAAAAAAAAAAAATCTACTTTTTTTATTTATTTTTTTACCGTAGTGTGCAGCTTGTCAAGAACTTTGCAGAACTTTGGGTCTATAGTAAATTGTGTAATGCAAAGTCAATATACCTCTCTACCTTTAATGCTTCAGCCAAATGGGCAAACGATTAATTTGTTTTGGACTCAATAATGATTATTTTTAGAACAACTTGAGATAGCAATGAACTACTATGCCAGCAATATTTGTATTGATTTATTAAGGACATACCAAATAGGCAAGTGACCTTTCTTAGTGATGACACCTGCTGAAGAGTGTCTTTACATTACTTTCATTATACTTCATAACCAGATATCATGTAAAGTGAAAAGAAAAAGATCCTAGAAACAGTATTTTTTGATGTCAGAACCAGACAAAAGCATATGTAAAATGTAACTTAGGTGCAATTTAGTCTTGCGTGCATGTTTTATATTTAGTTTACACTTTACATTTAACAATTAAAGTAAAATCGGATTATTTTGATGTCAAAACTGGACAAAACCTTAAAAGGTAATTCTTTTGTGCATGTCTGTTTACATTTCTGTGTATGCAGTATTTCAGTGAAGTTTTAACGTTGTCTTGCGTTTACATTTTTACATGAATCAATTTGAAGATTAACCATTCAAGCAAAATCAACCTTGAACACATTTGTTTCGTGCGCAAATGCATGTAATTTTACATTGCGCTTTAACAGTTTAAGCAAAACTTTACCAAAGTGCTCTTACCATTTCATAATAACACCAGACAAAAACTTCAGTCAAACTATAGATTTTATTAAAATACAAGTTCCTGGCATGAGATATGTATTCAGTTTGAATTGGCTCAAACTTTGAAGACATTCCAAACTAGATTCTTTTCCAAAAAATAGAAAAATTTGGGGTTAAAGCTTATCTTTACCATGTCTCCAAAGAGCAGTACAATTCAATATTAATATTTTCAATTTTACAGGATGCCTCAGAAAGCTGTCTGCCGGCCACACAGGCATCAGCAAGCTATTCCTTTAGTTTATAAGGCTTGTTCTTACGGTAGTGCCTTTGGGGCTATTAAACTAGTGTGGGCAGCTTAGATTAGAGACGTCCGTCATTAAGTGCAGCTCAAGCAGTGACTCAGCAGTACGAATCGGAAAAATGCACTGCAGGTGCCCGGCTCTTTCAGATGTTGCCAGGTCTTAATATAACGAGCCTGATCCCTTTGTGGACCTCAGCAGCAGCTGTGCGCGCCAACGCAGGCCAATGTTTGCTGAGCACAGTGAGGCAAGTACACTGTAAAGGGAGATTTTGCAAGGACATCCCACGAGGAAATGATTTATTGTTAATCATGAGTTAAACACTTGAGTCACATCAGTGGGGTTGCATTTACAAAATGTTTATTTTCCAAATCATCTTTTTGATAGAAATAAAAAAACATGACACAACTTTTCTTCTAGACATTTAGCAGTAACTGTGACGTAATCTCCAGGAATCTGTCAACATCCATAAGAACCATCATACGATTCCATCAACGATTGACGCCATAAAGTACCAGCGGCTTTTCCGTGTGCGTTTTATATATAATTAGTGATATTAATTCTCAGCTCAGTTATAATCTACATTAATACACCGCCAAAACTACCATCCCGGCCAATGAAATGACTTTTGCATATCTTATCTTTTTTTTTGTTTTGTTTTCTTGTTTGCTTAAATAAATCGCATTTAATTTCGAAAAAACCTGTTTCCAAGCCAGTATCCAGGTTGTGCAAACAATATCAAGGGATATTAGCAGGGGAATTAAGGGTGCTTGTAAACCGGCGTTGAGTACAAGTCTTTTTTTCCGATTCAGGGAATTTGACTTTAACCCCTGCTGCACCCTCTTGTGAACTTTTTTTTGCAGTCCAGCGATGGATGGAGTAAACTCAAGTTAATTTCAATTTCCGCAGCCACCGATACCAATTTCTTGCTTGTACCTGTTTGTTAAAGTGTTCGCTTTTCGGGTGAGCTTCGCCAGAACCGTGTGCAGTCCATTTAGATGAAAATGAAACAGCTTCTCCAAGTCCTCATCGTTCGGTTCAATGCGAGACATCTCCAGGGCCGCCGTCACCCCGTGCTTTTCCTTGCGCCTCTCGTCGGCTTGAAGCACACCCCACTCTATATCGTTCCTAATTGATTTGAGGAGCACGTAAGAGCCGTACATGTCTCCATCCTGGAAGGAATTCACCTCTTTCTCATCTTCTTGGTCCAATGGGACGTCCCTCAGCAAACTTGGCACCATGACCGTCTGGTCCATGTTGTTCACGGCACCAAGAAAACGATTCATGGCATTGGAGAGGGAGTTTTTTTGGTTGTAGGAATCGCAGATTTGCATCATCTTTGCTGTCCTATTGACCTGGAGGGTTTTGTTCAGAAGCAGAATGAAGAGCAGAAGTAAATGTAGTTATTCTTGGGCTGGACGGTCCAGATAGATCTAACGGAGGGTTTATCCGCTATTACTCGTGTCCAGAGAGTGCTCAGATTCCTTATGCGCTTCACTAAAGTGAGTTTCTGAAAGCGCAGGTGGATTTAAAGCAAGGGCGTGGCTTACACACGTCAATCAAACGTGTAACCAGGTCGTAACCGGATAATGTGACCTGAAATAACACAGATGCGTGAAAGATTAGTGGGGATGCGCACAATATTATATAATCAAAATAAAAATACGTGTGAAATGTAGAATACGAGGCAGAGAAGCCAACAAAAATAAAAGAATAAGCTTACTAATGTTTTTCAGAAAATGTACAAACATGCTTTGGGATGAAATATACAAATTATTAGGTGTTTAGTCAAATTAATTCGAATCGAGTCCCAAATATGTGTATTTAAAACTGTATTCTGAACGCGGATAATATGCTTCCTACCACTCCTTGATTTCTGAAACGAAAAGCCGGCCGGCAAACTAAGCGTCAATCTATCGATTTTAACAAATAGCACGAGCTTCTAAACACCCACCTTTGTTGCTATTTGTCTTCCCTTAAATCTGAAGAGGTCCGGCAAAGTCCAAGGAAACCGATGATAAAGTCGCTGAAAGATAACAGACTCGTCTAGCAACCGACCGAGGGTGAGGCCGCGTGTAGCTCTATTCCGCTTATGAATATTCATGAGACGAGGCATCAGCCCACAACCGCTCAGCCGCTTCAGTCCAATCAGAAGCCAGTCGCTTAGTTCATCCAGGAGGACGGCGCCTCTCGACAGCCAATCAGAGGGCAGAAGGAGAATCCGGCAGCTTGCCAAGGCTGCAGCTCACGGTCAAAGACACGACAGTGAACGAGAAGAATAGCGTATGAGGGAACTACCGGAATGATGAAAGTGCCTTGTGTATAGAGCTGATATGTACAGTGCCAGAACGGTTTCTTTATTCGCTTTGAATTAATATATATTTTTGTCTATAGCCTAAACATATAACGCTGAAAACATATAATGACACTTTTTTACAGAGACAGAAATACTACAACACAGTCAATATTCCACGTAAACGGTTTTTTTAAAGAGCAAAGATTATTCATAGAGAGGTCTAATACTAAACCTAATATAATATATACATTTTTGTGTACATAAATGGAACGTTTTGATCGAGTAACTTTTCAAGGCTTTATATGCCAGTAAGAAAAAAAGCACCAAAAATGCTCGTCACACCATCAGATATTTTATTATAGCTGAAACACTTTTATTTTTTTTCACAAAGAGACAAAAGTAAATAACCCATTATATATAGCTACTTTACTTAAAAAAATAAGTTCAAAAGTGAAGATACATGCCAAGCCTGCACAGATCAGTGGAAATATGCAAATACTAACTTGCAAATATTATGTAACACATACATTGTCACGAGGGGAAAAGGTGAATGTCAAATCAAAAACAGCTCTACGTATAGCATCACCAAAATGTATTTGTTCACTCAAGTCGCTTTTTCCGTCGTTGCTTTAAATATTATCAAAGGAAAGTGGATTTTTTTAGTAAAATAGCACAAGGACACTTAATGCAAAACAGAAATAAGGTTTGTTTGGGTTTTAAACGTTAAAAAAGGAGATAAACTGTTCAAAATGAGGACAAAATGTATTTGGGCTGATAGTGGGAGATGCCTTTATTTATTTTATTTTAGGTGGTTCTCAGAAGACAAAATATTTGCATTAAAATCCATGTTTGCATGGTTATTTGCATGGGCTTTCCCCATGAACCGAGATCTGGAGATTTCCTTTCCTTTCGTTCCTTCCCGTTACGTTTTTCAACAACATCGTGGTGCCACCTAGCGGTCAAGAAGGGAACAGTGTTCAGCCTTCGAGCCATAATAAAACAAGCAAAGCAATTTTCACACTATTAGGGTGACCCTACGTCCCCTTTTTCCCAGACATGTCCTGCCCGAGATTTCTATATTGCCTAAAAAGGTAGGGTTTTGGCTTTGTTTTTTTTATTGTTTGCATACTTGCTGAGGATAATGACGGAAAAATAGTTTAGCCAATAGCATGCAAACAGTGTATAATTGACAGATCGTGGCATTCGGGATCTATAAAAAAATTGTCAAAAGCAATGCAAATATGCATTTAGAATTAATGTACCAACAATCCAAAACCAAACTTTTTGGGCAACGTGTCTGGAGAAATCAGGACGTATATGAACCTGCACATGATCCTCATCCATCCATCACAAACACACAAACTCCAAATGAAGGCAAACCATAAGCTGATAACGACGAAGAACAATTTTATTCATAGAGATCACGGTTGTTTACAATATCGACCTACATTTTTGTTGGCATGCTAGCTGGTGATGCATTTTAAAAAGTTTTCTTTTATTAAACAAAGTATATTATCACTCCGCTCGTCTATCTGGAGATGTGTAGTTCATCATGTGTGTTCAGACTATGAATTCTGGACTCTAATACTTAATGACCCATCAACACAAGGGGGCAGCTGCAGAAATGATGGTTTGACATTAATATAACAGCTACAGTCCTAAAAGAAAATTAATAAATCAATGAGAGAAAACCATACAAAACAACAACACAAAATTAAATTTAAAAAAAGAGAAATGCACATTGACCCGCGTATATATGGAATTCAGTTGACAGCACTTCATGATTCAAAATAAAAAGTAAAAGAAAGCCAAAGACTGCAGCGATTTCTACCACACGTGCAAATAAATAAACAATAAATAGACAGCAGGGGTGTCTAAAGCTTGGTTCAATCTAGCAAAAATGAACCAACAAAGCAGAACAACTTCATAAAACATGTGATTACTACACTTTATATAAAGTTGTAAATCAAATTCCTCCAGCGTTCAACAATCTCCCGCCAACATGATCACTCTAGCAGGACATGATGCTCATTATTATTATTACTTTACTAAGCATTCTTAGATATATCATTCTGGTTATCCTTCATATCTCTCATGCAGATTGAAAATTCCCAGAGCTGATTACATTCTTACAGTAAAAAGCCACAAAATAATAGAAAACACAGTGTCTCACTAAGTAGATATGGTGTAAAACTATAACTACAATCCATAAACTGCAAAATTACCCATTAAATCGCCCATTAAACAGTGTTTAGATAGTATCTGCTTGTCTTACAATGACATAAAAGCCAGTAGTTATAAGGGCACATGTTAGACTTCGGTCTAAATGTATTAGGGTTCTGTATGCAGCTATATGTGGCAGAAAATTGCTTGTTTTTGGCTTTCGCAACAAGACAGAATTGATGTTTTAGACTCTGTACGTGATTTTGTGGAGACACTTTCAACCCGGCGTTGAGATATGGAGCAAAAAAATGAAGACAAAAAAAAAAAAAAAGCCATTTCTGAGATCAACCCCTTCGCCAAAGATTTTACGACAGCAACAACAACAACAAAAACATCTTGTCATCTGTATTTTTTTTCTTTTTTGATAGTTTTCCTCTTGAAAAAGCAGTTAACTAACAAATCTGCATTGAAGTCACTTCTTAGGGGTCAAGTAACACCGCGTCCTAACCGGAGGTCGAAAATACTGCAAAGCCACAATAGCCAATTAGAATGTTCGATGTGTAATATACAGCTATCTGGACCAATGAGAACTCACTGTGGGCGGAGCTAACAATTGCAAAGTGACAAATAGAAATCAAGCTGACAAAATGGCAAACGGTTAAGAAAAACACAGCTTTTAAATAGTTTTTCTTTTTCAAAAAAGGGATAGATATCTAAACAAACCACACTTAAGTTGCGTTTATGTTCCAAATATTAAGTCATTTCTGTCTAAAAGTAGAAAAGCGTCAAAAACCACAGCTAACCTGAACATACTTGATATGCAGCTAGATTGCGATATCGACTGGCTTGTATGTGACCGGTTAGGATGCGGTGTTACAGAAACGCTGTTGACTTTAGTTCTAGTGTTTGTGAGATGGTTTCCGCATGCAAGGTTTTTGTACAGAGTGAAGTACGCGTGCACAGGAGTGCGTCTTAAAACCATTTCCTTTTCCTCGCTAACGCTGACGTTTCGAAAGGAGAGGCTTTGGTCATGGCACAACTGCATGATTAAGGAATGACGGAAAGGAGAAAAAAGAAGGCAGGAAAGACAGAATGAAAGATAAAAGGAGAGAGAATAAAAAAGAGATGAGAAAGAATGGAGTGTGCAAGCATTTTTGGGTTGCTTTCCCTTTCCAAGGTGTCGTACGTCTTCAGTGCCTGTGGAAACGGGAAAATGGTGAGGAGGCTACTATTCACTGAAAATTTCTCCACTTCACTTCAGTTCTAAAATGTAAACATATAAATATATAAATATTTTATATAAACTTGCTTGTTCACATAAAGAATGCAAATAAGTAAACTTAATTATGCTAAGAAAACACGTAGCATTTACAGAGAATTTACCAAGAATGCATTTGTGAAGCAATGCAAAATGTAGTTGCATATATACTATATAAATATAACATATATAATTGTATATATAATTTAAAAAAATATATTCATATATCTTGCCTGAAGCACAAAAGTAAACTTTTTTATGTTTATATATTGCAATTCTGCAATAACTTTACAATCACAATAAACATTTTTGAAATTATTTATGAAATTTATTTATAATTACACATTTTTATAATATATTTTTAAATTATGTATATACATTAATAGTAAATTTATATATATATATATATATATATATATATATACACACATACACACACACTAAATTGACTATTATTGTATTTACATAATTGGTTTTATATTATATATATATATATATATATATATATATATATATATGGTTATGCATGTATGCTTTTTCCTTTTTTTTATTTATATTTATTTAATATCTATATATAGTGTTCTGTTCATAATGGGAACGGTAAATTAATTATTAATTAATTAAGAAAACACGCACTGAAAAAGTATTTTATTTAATACCTTATCCAACATTTTCATCTTTGTTGCACTCTAACCCTAAACTCCATTAGAATCAGCTGAGAGTCGATTCTCCTTTGAGCTATGCGTGTATCATGAGGAGTTGCAGTCCATTGCACATGAGACAGTACTGGGACTGACTGTCTATTTGTGCGCGCGTGTGTGTGTGTGTCTCACCTGCGCACGCGCCGCTACACCATCTCGTACTGATTGGCAGTGATGAATCGTGACAGACAGCAGGCCAACAGCATCCCGATCAGCTGAAAAACACACACGCACGTGTCCGTTACCATGGTAAAGCTGTTTTCCTGGGCTTTTTTTTGTTCCCTCTCCCAACGTAATTGCTAATTAAATTAAATTGCGATAGTCGTTACCGCCGGCTGCTCTCCCGGGTTTACGGTTCGCTCTCTCCGCGCGCACCAAATTCTAGTTATAATCATAATGAATGTTTACTGATTCCCGTTTAACCGAGCCAAAAGTATTCCACGTGCGCGGCGGAAGATTAGACGTATTAGCGGGGCCGCGGCTCTAAGAGATGTCATTGATTCGGGCCGCCCGTGTGCTCACAGATAACGTTTACCGTTCAATTAGCATCGCGTGCGCGCGGCGGAGGGGTCGGGGTGTTCCTGCGCGGCCCTTTGGACCCATTAGTACGGATGGAGCGATATCTGCATAATGGTCCCGAGGTGGAAGCGTGAGTGACAGAGCGCCTGATTGCGTTTGAAGCGGCACGTTCGCTAGCAAACCCCAGCTGCGCCACACGCTCGGCTCCCGCGCCTGTGTCTATGTGTGTTTACTAAATGAGGGCTGGGAAAACACAGACAGCCCCGGGTCGGCGTTCACGGCGGGGTTGTCATGGCAGCGCGGCTCTCGCTCGAGCTTTTAGACGCGCAGTTACCCAGTGACTCATTTCGACGGCGCGAACCGCTCCACCTGTGCGAGACAACAGCAGCCAGCTGTTCAGCGCGCTTCAGCGGTAAACGGAAAACAGATTGGAGTAAATATTAGCTCGCAAACGATCGCCTCAGACGCGATTATGACGTCTCAAGGAGAGGAGAAAGTTCCTGTCTGTGATTAGATGATGTTAACGGTGTGCCAGTTCTTCAGATAATAAAATCAACCAATAGTGTGCGTTTGGGGCAGGTCTATCTTTTTGTTTGACCAATCAAGAGGTCTTATAACGGCATGCTTTTAAATATAATGTTAATATATATGTTTAAAGTGTACAATGTTTAAAAAATATATAATTTAAAATATAAAAATACAAATATATTTAATATTTTTAAATTAAAAATACATTTTAATTTTAAATGTTTTTTTAAAAGTGAAACAAAATCTTAAAATCGTATGGGATATATTTAAAATGAAAAAAAGAGAAATGTTAAAAGTATTAAATATAAATAAATAAACTAAAATAATATTATTTTAGTATTATATACATATTAAATAATCTGATTTTAAAATTCTGATTTCTACGGAAGCCCGTTTCCGCCACTGAATAAAATATAAAAAAAGGTTGTTGCAACATTTTATCTCACAATTCAGATTTTTTTTTTCTTCTCACAATTGTGTGATATAAAGTCACAATTCTCTGAGATATAAACTCGCAGTTGCAAGTCCAATTTTGAGTGGAAAACAGACTGGTACGTATTGCAAGTTTATATTTCACAATTCTGAGAAAATACGTCGCAATAACCTTTTTTTGATTCAAGTAAAAAGAGTAAAGAATGAGTCTCTATCCTACCTGTGAGAATGCAATTCCAAACGTTACTCCAGCAATAATGCCCATGTTAGTCTCAATGAAAGTCGTCACCAGCTCATAGCAGCCCTGAACATGAAGAGAAACTTTATAAATGCATGACAAACACAATCTCTGTGTGTGTGTGTGTGTGCGTGTGCGTGTGTATGTGTGTGCATGCTACCTGCTGATGAACTTTGGTGGCTACTATGGTGGCATTTCGCAGGTCTGAGGTGTTGCAGTCAGAGATGTTAGCGCAGCAGCTTGGAGGAATTCCATTCACAGGGAAATAAACACTGGAGAACCAGCTGGTGTAGTTCAGAACTCCACAACAGCGCAACTGAACACAGTGAGAGAGAATATCTTACAGATCAAGAGCTCATGACAAGTACCGTCCGGAATACCTTAGCAACCCTCTAACAACCACACAGAATTCCACTGTAACTACCTAACAACCAGCAAATATCTTAGCAACACCCTAACCACCCAGAATATCTTAGCAAAGACTAAGTGTTTAGTCTTAGTCTTGTAATATCTTGTAGCTTGTAATATCTCAGCAAATAGTTAGTAGTTAACGTTGATTTCCTGATTTTTAATACAGATTATGTTGAATTTTTCCTTACACTAGATAAACGGCATTAAATAGATGAACTGATGTTAAGCAGGGTTTGAACGTACACTCCTCTGGACATTGTCCACCGCAATGCTCCTTTCGTCCTGGGCGTTGTAGTTCTGAACGGCCTCGTTGTACGTCCTCATAAAGGTGCCTTTGATCTGAGTACACACACACACACACACACACACACATTCTGTTAGATGTCACCAGAACAAGCCCTCCTGGCGCAAGACAGATGGAGATCTCTGAGATGCATTACAGGTCATATGCGTATGCGCATCTCACCTCATGACGGAAAACAAAGCCCGAGATGCCAGCGACCAGCTCGGCCAGGAACACCAGAGACAGGAACATGGCGTACTAGAGATGAGAGAGACATGTTAGCTGTCTGTTTTGGAGCGTCTTTTGATGTAAAATGTGCTCCCTGAAGCTAAACTCACCAGTTTGAGCATCCATGGACTCCCGCGGCACGTAGCGAAGCATCCGAATAGTCCAAACACAATGATGGTGGTCCCGGTCCCGATGAGCACGTAGGGAGCATTGGTGGAGTTCTCAGCGATCAGAGAGATGTACGGACCCAGAATGAACTTCCCCCATAATCCCACTGCCAGCAGGATCGCCCCCGTGATCTACAGAGAAAGACAAGCATTACAACTTTTAACATTAACGCCCTTTTACTCCTTTGCTACCATCTAGTGGGCGATACTTGAAAGACAGCAAAACACAACTTGGAAATGATGATTCTGATCAGCCAATGAGGTTCTGTGGGCAAATATTTTATAATAATGACAGTAACATGCCAACACTCTCTCACCGGGTGTGCTATATCTTTTCTAACTGATCTAAATTTTCATAAAAATGAAGAAACTCCAAAAAATCCCATAGACTCCCACTCACAGAATGTTCAGATGAGGCAAGACTCCAACTGTCAAAATTAAAATCTAAACACACTGCAGCCAATTAGACTCAATCATACTTCCCTTCTATGTACTACTTCTAACCCATTTAAACTCCTTTAAGCTTCCACTCTATCTAAATCATGCTAGCAACATGCTGGTCATGCTAAATTACATGCTAGTAACTGGCTTATCATGCTAACAATGTGCTAGTAACTAGCTAATCATGCTAACAACATGCTAATCATAATAGAAACATGCTAGCAACATGCTAAACATGCTAGTAACTTGCGAATCATGCTAGAAACATGCCAGTAACTTGCTAATCATGCTAGTAACTTGCTAATCACGTTAGAAACATGCTAGCAACATGTATTTCACTGAAAACATCACACTTAAAACTTTTTAAACTTAAACTGTTTTGGAAGAAGTCAAAACAGTCTAAGTTTTAAGTTTAAACTTTTATTTAAACATTTCAAACTTTCGGCTCCAGCTTTCTCAAGCCAACTTAACTCGCCTCTACAAACGTTTTTATCTAGTTTCTTATTATCAGTGTTGTTGTTAACTAAAACTATCGAAAATAGTTTTCTGCAATTGAAATAAAATGAAATAGAGTATAAACATAGATAAAAACACTTTCATTAATTAAAACAAGATGAAGTTGAAATACTAAAATTACTAAAATTAAAAATAATAAAAATGGGGTTTTTTTAATAGAAAATGACAATAGCGCATAAAATCACTCAAACATAAATAAAAAATATATTAAAATAAATAAAAGCTATTTCAAAACTTTAATTCTGTAATAGTATATAAGTCATAATAAAAATAAAACTGCCTATTAGCAGTGCTAATGTCACACCTCGTGTTGCTTCTAGTCCAATATTGAAATAATTAAAATTCAAAACAAAATTTAATAGTAATATTGTCCTGAAAGCTGTAATATATTACATTTTATGATTTTTTTAAATGAGTTGTTTACATATAATGTGTACATATTTTATCTCGAAATTCTTCTGATTGCTTTAGTATGTACCAATTAGTATTATGGAAGTTTTATTTATACACTAGTTGCCCTGAATTGATACAAAAATAAATGTTTTTTGGTAAGACCTTACCAAAATCTTTGTTACTGGGATGTAAGCAAGCAAGCAAATAAATAAATAAATACATAAAAAGACAGATGTCTTATAAATAAACATTTTAAAACAGATTTTTCCCTTAAATGTTACTATATACTAATTCATTTATTCATTCTTTCATTAATTTAAACATGTACCACAAACAACCATTCAGTTCATGTGTTGACCAGAAGAGGGCGCCAGTGTATTTCTCCATCACTAGAAGGTCCTATGAAACAAGGGATTCGTTGAGGGGTGGTGAGATGTCACATAACAGATGATCTACTTGAACACAGCTATTCTTGTGAAAATACATAAGCTTCATTAAAATATGCATCTAAACATATTTCATCTTTCCTGTTTCATCCAGACTTCACTTACAAAAACGACCATGGCATTACCATGTTTTTGAACATGTACCATGGCAATCGTGTTGTTTACATGGTATTTGATCATTGAGGACATTCAATTAATAACTGTAATAATTTTTAGTTTAGAAACTAGGTGAAAGGAACAGATTGTGTTTGGGCTGTTTGGATCACTCTCTCAGTTTATTAAGTTTTTATTAGCAATCTGGAGGACACATGAAGGCCGATGGGAGAAAGCTGCCTTAGGCTGCTTGTGCTGAACCAGTTTAGCCCGCTAGCGGATGGACCACAGATTCAACACGACAAACTGAACCCAGATCAACACATACAGGACATTTCTGCAAGTAATCGTCGCTGCATGTAATTGTCTGAAATGCCGTGACTAACATCCACGCATTAGAGATGAGCAATAGTGTGGAGTTAGCGAACGCACATGATGCTACCCACAGAAACGGCCATGAATAAGTGAACCCACATCCCACTCAGAACAGTTTGATGCCGTCATTTCACCACCTCTGAAGGAGTCATCGTTTTCATGGATATGCTAATGATGGGGTGAAGAGCTATTGTGGCACAAGCTAAACTCAACAGAGAGCTGCCTTGGAGCCTATTGCAGCTATATTTTGAAGGAACACGCCACTTTTTTTGAAAATAGGCACATTTTTAAACTCTCCTAGAGTTTAACAGTTGAGTTTTAGTTTTTGAATCCATTCAGATGATAGCACTTTTAGCTGTAGCTTAGCATAGATCATTCAATCGGATTAGACCATTAGCATCACGCTCAAAAATTGACCAAAGAGATTCAATGTTTTTCCTATTTAAAACGTGACTCTTCTGTAGTTACTTTGTGTACGAAGACTGACATAAAATAAAAAGTAGCGATTTTCTAGGGCGATATGGCTAGGAACTATATTCTCATTCTAACAGTTCTAACAGTTCTCATTCTCTCATTCTAGCTAACAGTTCAAAATCTTGTACAAAACAGCAGCATCCACAAATAAACTTTTTGTCATTAGCCTAACATGTTACTAAGCTAACAGTGCAATAGTCAAAGTATATGGCAAACTATACATAACACACATGCTAAATGTTACTACATTTTTTGTCACTAGCATGGTGCTAAGCTAACAGTGAAACTATACTTGAATGAGCACAAAATACAGCAAAATATACATAAATGCACAAATGTTAAATACTAAAACAGTACTTTTATGTCTTTAGCATGTTGCTAAGACTGTAACACTGCAACAACAATACCTACTTTTTACAAAAATATACATTATATAAAATATGCATGAAACACCAATATTATGTTAAATACTGTCATGGTACCTTTTTGTCATTGGCATGTTTCTAACAACAATATACTCCAACGGACATAAAAAATTGTTTTTAAATATTTTGGCTAAAATTATCATTTTTTTAATTTCACCAGCCAGTATTTTGTACATGGTACCATGGTAATACTATGTTTTTACCATGCTATATATATATATATATATATATATATATATAAAGAAAAAGCTTGATAGCTACGGTATCAGATTAGCATTTTGTTTATATGTTGTTGAATGCACGAAAAAGCACCATGGAAATGCTTTTTTTGTAAAGGGAATGATGCCATTGTCTAATTTGCAACAAAAATACAACACACACTAATGCTGACTGAAATTTTTTTGAACAACATTTTGACATTGTATCATACTAATACCTCCATGAATATACACTATGCTAATACCACTTCAATATATAGTATAAAATATAGTACAACTATAAAATTTGACACTGCAATTGTAATTTCTTTAACTTTAAATGATATCCAGCAAGACAGGATTTGAGAAAAAGTTGTCTCCGTCCTATGTTCAATGGTAGCACCATGTTGTCATTCAGATCATGTCCACCACCGCAGAGGACACAACGTCCCGTTTCCATCTCACACTGAGACCGAGAGACGGAGAGAGGAGGAGAAAGTGCACAGATGGTGTGACTCATCAGGGATCCGAGAGAGAGAAAGAAAACAACTCTTAACTTTCAGGAACTAAAGCGTAAAGTGCAGAGAACTTAAAAACCCTTGAGAAAGATGATAAAACGAGACAGAAAGGGCCATTATCGTTTCTCTTTGATAGAGAGCTGTACTGTGTTTTTTTATTTTAGAGCTGCAGATGGGGGAATCTTGGGGGGAAAAAAAAGTCTGGGTCACATTTTTGAAAAACTATTATGCAGTGATATATTGCGTAATAATTTATGCTTTTTTTGTCATTGTTATTATTAAATGTAATTCTCATTCTCATTACCGTAATTATTACCATTACCAAAATATCTATCATTACCACAACTGAATAAAAATTATTTGTAATTTTCATAACAAAAATAAGTAAATAAATATCATTATCTTAAAAAAAAAAAAACTCTACCATTACGCTAATAAATAAATTAATAAATGCCATCGGTCACAATGTAAAAATATTATGTAATTTTAATAATCATAATGTGAATAAATAAATCATTAAATATTATAATTATTATAATGCAAAAAAATCTAATCTATCTAAAAATAAATAAATGTAAACATTTAATATATAAATAAACATTACCACAATAGAAAGTATTATAATGCAAAAATATGAATAAAAATAACTAGAATGTTATAAAAAAAAGATTACCATAACACAAATAAATACCATCATTACCGTAGTGTATCAAAAATATCATGCTAATTACATAATGCAAATAAATCATTGAATAAATACTATTATCATTACAATAATGAACAAAACATAATCGTAATTACAAATAAATAAATACCATCATTTCCAAAATGTGAAAAATAAAAATGCCATTCAAATTACCATAATGCCAATCAATAAAAATATATTTTCTTTACATAAAATATAATTCATACATAACTTTTCATAGCTTTCTTTTGAGTTTTGAAATACGAGCCATTTCGTGACATTCACCTGGATGTTCAAGAAAGGATGAAGACAATGCAATGCAACAATTAAAAAAAAACAGCCATATAGATACATCATGATGCAAAACTACACCTAAGAGAGGAACTTGTGTTTTCTGTGTGAAGGCTGGCAGAAGAAAATGTTTTATTGAGCAAAAGAATATAAATTATTCATCAGTACGTCTGTCATTCTATCTCTCTCTCGGTTTTAGCCAGCAGTCTGTTAAATAAAGACACATAAAAAACCCTGTTACCCTAGAAAACCTGAGAGATCACTAAACTTACTAAAGTACTAAAGCAGTTTCTTTCAGGGTTTTTTCAGTTCATGTAGTCCCTGGGAATCAAACCCATGACCTTGGTATTGCAAACGCCTCGCTTATATTAGCTCAGAGCTATAGAGATTGGACTTGGAGTAGCTCTGAGACCTAGTCATTGCTTTTTCATTTTACCCACAAAGAGGCGATATTAAACAGGATCTCAGCCACGCGTTTCTGAACGAGACACTTTCTATCCCCTGACACTCGCATTTGTCTGCTAACGCAACGCGAGGCGTTCATTTCTTCAAATGAATCTCAAATTGATGTGGCTCGGCGGCGTTCGTCTTTGATATGTCAGCGGCGCCTCTTGAGTTACAGACAATTTGGAGCTTAAATAAAAAATAAAAAAAAGAGGAAAAATCTATTAGAGCTCTCGTCGTCGAGGAAAACGCTCCATGACAGCAGGAGAGGCGGGTGTCATGGCAACGTTTCCATAGCGACATGCAAATTGTATGCTTTCCTGTGAGGTTTTTAAATATGCATACATGCAATTTTCTGTAAATATTAAGAATAAAGGACCTTATTTGCATAAATCAGCAAATAGAGTCCACTTTTTTCTTTTTTTACAGTAGCATGTTGTAGTTTTTTGTCCATTTTTGCCATTCTTTCTACTGTACCATGGCATAAATACCAAAAAAAGTACATTTATGTATGTATTTATTTTCTAAAAAACTAAATAAGAAAATGAACAGAAAATTGCATTACAGTATATGCTCTAAAATCTTTATAAAAGTATTAAGATCCAACAACTTTAATTTTTATTATTTTGTCTGTTTACATTCTTTTTTATTCTTTCTTTGATATTATTTTATGAACATGGAAAAACAAAAATGAAGGACTATATTCTATTATTTCAATCTATTATTTTTTATTTCTTGTTTTATTCAAATAAATACCAAACAAACGAAAAATAAAGCTATATGTCATATTGATTATATTTTTTAATTTAATAAACTAAAAAACAAAAGATTTTATTTTTCTATAATATTTTTTGTTTTATTTATTCAATATTTTTTACAATTATTTTGTATATAGACAGAAATCAAACAGCAAAGGTTATATGTTGTTTATTAATTATATCATTAATTTTATATGAACAACAAAACTAAAAAAAAAAAAATAGAGTATTATATTGTATATTTACATTTTACTTGTATAACATGTTACATCCTCTCTTTCTCGAATATTTCTATATTTGTTATATGAACAATGAAAAACAAATACACAAAAAAGTTAAATAAATAAATCAATAAAGCATAAGATTTCTTTGGTAGTATTTTTATATGACCAAAAAATTTAACATTGAATTATATTATTTTTTATATTAGTTGTACAAGGTTTTATATAACGTTACGAACAACAAAAACCAAGCAACATACAAAAATGTTACATTTTCCTTAAATAAAATTGACAACCTTTAATGGAAACATAGCTATTGTTTTGTTGTTGTGAGATAAACTACATAAAAACATTTCTTCAAAGATGAAACAGCTTACCCCCCACGTAACTTGTTTAATCGTTTAAGTTGAAGCCTGAATCAAAATAGTTATGCAAAATAGCATTCTCCCCCCAGTCTACAGGTAACCACAGGTTAAAATGGCCAAACATCTGCTGATTAATTAACAAACAAACCTCAGAAGAGAAGGAAATGCACCAACACCTCAAATTAGCATGTTTACCATATTTAGCCATCAAACTAATCACATGAGAGAGACAGAGCTGCTGCTGCAGACAGGAAGTGACTGTTCTCTATTTCTCTGTGCATCTGGAGCAAGTGCGTGAGAGAAAATGGGACACAGAGAGACACTTGGATGAAAAGGGGACGCGAGAGGAAACGGGAGAGCACAGGAGAAAAGCCATCCTGCTCTTTGCATTTCAAATTCCTGATCAAAGCAACTGTTGTTCTGTGGCCTTGAATCTGCTCAAAGGAACAAGTGTGTGTGTGTGTGTGTGTGTGTGTGTGACCACAGCACCAGAATAATTACGGGCTCTGCATCCAAAATCTCCTGCTTAATATAACATCTGTGGTTTGATATGAGGTATAGTGTTCATGAATATGAGAAAATAGGGTTTTTAATAATAAAATAAATAACTATAATATGTCAGAGTTTTGTTTTTTTTACAGGGAACAAAATAGTGTAAATAAAAAAGATAATAATAGAATTATATATCATATAATATATCATATCAATAATATCATAGTGTGCATGTTACATCTAAAATTAAATTAAATATGTAAAAAGTTCAAACTAATTACAATAAACTGAGGAGTATATACAATTTAACTTATTAATATTAATTAGGTCATTCAGAAATAATTTCATATAATCTTCTATAGTTTTGATAAATACATTTATTTTAAGGGGGTATATATATATGAATAGTTAATATTATTAAACAATAAAAAATTATAAATAACTATTAAATAAATAATTACAATTATATATGTATATATAATACACACACACACATAGTCACATGCTGTCAATAAAAATAAATGTTTTTCTTTACAAAATATATGTGTAGCTACATGCATGTATATATTTAAGAAAAATGTTACATTTATATATAATAAATATATTTATTCATATGATTAAATTACAATTAACTAAATTATATATAGGAATATAAATATATAAATATGTAAACACAAGAAATATTTTCCAAATACATGCTGTATGTATTTATATATACACACTAAAAACTATATACATTTATAAAATGTAATAATATTAAAATACTTTTTTTTTCATTATAATACTAATGCACTATTAATGTCCAAATCACTGAGCTGTTGAAACCATTGTCCAAAACTTCATTATCATCATTTTCAAATCAACAATTCACATTTGCCTTCATCTTACAATAGACTTTCCAAACCCCATCAGTCTGTTTCATAAACAAAACCCATCTAGAAGTCCCATAATCCACTAAGAGCATTAAAAACATACTGTCCCCCGATCACGTGACGTGAGCTCTGCAGGAAGTTCCCACAAGCAGCCCCATTCGACTGAAACCAGCAGGCTCTAACAGTGCTGTACTTTTTAGCTCCGAGGCGCCTGAGCACAACAAATGTTCTCCACTCTTGTCCAGCTGTGGAGAAATCCGTATCCATGGCAACAGGGATCCCAAAACCCGCTGTAATCTCACTCCACCCATCAATGCCAAAACAAACAGACGTGAGGCCTGTTATCATTTAACCAATACCTCATATCTCATTAATAAGTGTGTTACTTTTTTTAAATTGGTGTTACGTTTTAAAAATTGGCTGGGAAAGACGGAGGTAGAGCTTATTAATTGTGTGATGCGCAAGTGATTTACAGTCTTTTACAGTTTTGATGAGTAATAAAGATTTTGGATGGGCTTTCTCTCTTTTGTTGTTTGATTAACATGAATGAAAGCAGGGATATTAGTCCGCTGTTCCTTTAAGAGCTGCCCAGCTACAACTTAGCTCTGACAATCTGGAGCTTCTGAATCAGTGACCCGGAAGTATGTTTTGTGAATAGTTTAAGTGGCGTTTTGAACTTTTGAACTTTGAACATATAGCACATTCCCCGTCCTGTGTGAAAGGGTCTGTGTGTGTGTGTGTGTGTGTGAGAGAGATAGACAGGGTCACATCTCTGAGGAGTCAATCGCAGCTTGTGTGCTGCAAATACATACGAGCGCTGTGTCTGTCACGTGACTCCGTTCCTCTTTCAGGCTTGCGTGACATCACCTGTCGCCACAAGTCTCACATAATCCTGTGGGAAACACTGGCATCACGAAAAGAGTTCTTTCCCTGTTGATTGTGTTTCAACAGCTTACAGTGTTTGTTTTTAAACCACAATGCTTAAAAACGCATACAAACGATACGTTTAAGTGACAATGATGCAACGTCAGGTGAGCATGTGACCGCGATCTCTACCGGCTGACAAAATTCTACCGATTAATCAGTATATTTTGTATCGCACACCCCAACATGCATACATGAATAAATAAATAAATGAAACAGGAACATAACTAGGGCTGGGCGATATGGCTGAAAACTGTATCGCGATATCAGCGTTTCACATCGGTCGATATCGATAATTATTGATATTTTTATGACCCATTTAAAATAAGGATCAGTAGACAAATATATTACATTTAAACATTTTTATTTTAAACTTAACCTTTCTCTGATCATAATCCCCTCAGTTATTAAGAAAGAAATGTCACGAAGCATGGAAAACTCAAATAATTAAAAAGTAAACATAATGCCGCTGCCTCCGTTTTATCTTTAACGTTAAATAGGCTGTGCTCCAAAGGGTGAGCGCGGCTGGTGGGACATCAAGTTCGTGGCATTACCGGTCTTGGCGGGGACAACGGTCTTGCATAATTTGCAGACGACATTGGTCTGACTACGATCAGACTTATAATAACCAAAAAACAGCCATACTGGCGAGCTGACTTCCTCTTTTATTTACAGTTTCCTCGCTCGCTGCGGCACTCATTTTCTGCTTATGAAG
>JAUCMS010000049.1:3490078-3503428 GCA_032357445.1 Enteromius radiatus
ATAGTTTCATGTAAATGTGTTTAAATTCCTCATATTGTTCAATCTTTTAATCTTTGGTAGTGAATCTGACTCTCTCAGAAGAGAATGAAAGTTTAAAAGCATGTGATTGGCTGCTTATTGCTGATGTCACACTTTTATGTGCACATGCTACGTTAACTCAGGATCAAGTCTGAGTTAACAGAGAAAGTTGATGACTAGCTTCATGGTACAAACAAACCCAGATTGGAGTGGTTTAATCCTGTAACTCTGAGTTTGTTTAGCCACCATCATGGTACAGGCCCCTGAAGGATTCTCCAACTGTAATAATAATAATAAGTATTATTAATACATATTGTATATAAGAAACATTGATTGATATACACTGTTAAAAAAAAAAAAAAGGTTAAAACACTAAAATAACACATCCTAGATCTGAATGAATGAAATATTCTTATAAAATGCTTTCTTCTTTAAATAGTTGAATGTGCTGACAACAAAATCACTCAAACATTATCAATGGAAATCAAATGTATTAACCCATGGAGGTCTGGATTTGGAAGCACACTTTAACATTGAAGTAGAAACACACTACAGACTGATCCAACTTTGATGTAATGTCCTTAAAACAAGTCAAAATGAGTCTCAGTAGTGTGTGTGGGGGTCTGAGGATCTCATCTCGGTACCTAATGGCAGTCAGGCTACCTCTGGCGAACACATGGAGGGCATTCAAAAGTGATCAGTGTTGCTTCCTCAGTGGACAGTTTGATTTCACAGAAGTGTGACTGACTTGCAGTTACATTGTGTTGTTTAAGTGTTCTTTTTATTTTTTTGAGCAGTGTATTAATATTTATGAAAACATTTAATTTAGCAGATATTAAATTAAGCATTTATACTAATATATATATATAGATTGACTGAGTAATTGATTTGTATATATTCATCTAACTTAGTCACTTCCACAACCTCAGCTGTCACATTTTTAAAACCTGTTGCTAAATTTTGGTGTGCGGCTTCGCAGACATGTACAGGAAGTCACACAGGAAGTAATCGAATCTAATAGTTATGTGACAGAAAAAACCCCACAAACTTCCTGTTTTCAAGACGGTCCTGATTTACAAGCAGACGAGTCAGCTTTCTCTTCTTGGCAGCAATGCTTCAGTCATGTATGTACACTTTGAAGTATACTTGGAATGTTAATAAATATTTTTTAATAGCACGACCGACAAAAAAGATCAGTTAAACGTTTACAGTTTCTACTGTTATCTAAAACTACTTTAAAAATGACTAAAACTGAAATAAAATTAAAAGCTATATACGCTAATACTATAAAGCTAATACGATTGTATTGAAACAAAAGTCACAAAGCTCTCAGATTTAATCAAAAATATCTTAATTTGTGTTGAAGTAGAACAAAGGTCTTACAGGTTTTGGAACGACACGAGGGTGACTAATTAATGACAGATTTTTCATCTGTAGGTGAACTATCCCTTAAAGCCATTTCCATCTCACCCAGTCTCAGCAGAGCCATTCCCGTCTGGATGACGCCGCACAGCAGGGTGAGCACCACCGCAAACACGGGATCTCCGCCGACATACGCCGAACATAGCAGAGACATGATGGCGGTCGGCCCCAGCGTGATGTCTTTAGACGTCCCAAATACACAATAGATGAAACCACCCATGAACGCAGAATACAGGCCGTACTGGAAAACAAAAAAAGACTACATATATATAAAAAATCCCTCCTCAGTCTCAGTCTCTGGAAGAACCTGGATGTTCTTACCTGCACTGGTAAACCGGCCACTTCTGCGTAGGCCAGAGCTTGAGGAACCGCAGTCAAACCCACCGTCAGACCCGCGATCAGGTCCATCTTCAGCCAGGTCAGGTTATACCTGGGCAGCCAGGTGAGTATGGGAAAACACGAGCGCAGGGCGGCATACCAGCGGAGACCCGTCACCCGCTCCATCAGAAGATCCCAGATCGCAGAAACCAAACACCATCAGTTCTTCATGAGCTTCACCCAGGACGTTGAACGCTGCTCAGATGCTGTGGACAAACAGAGTTCAAACTCTTAAAAACCAAAAAGTTTCTTCTTGCTTCTCCATGAGTGTTTTTGTGAAAGTATGTCTGTGGAGAACTCTAATTAGTTAAACTACAAACATAAAATAAAAAGCAGCATGACTGCAAGACATAAAAGGCATGGTCACGAGATTCAAACACTGCTGATTGTGAAATCACTTGTTCAAACATGTGAATCATAAAGTAATAAAAACATCCTGTTCAGAAACCATTTTTCTTTCGTTTAATTAAATAAGCACACATTTAAACAGTAAAATGTGTAAATATAAATAAATAAAAATATAATCATTTTTATTTGTTATTCATTTTTGCGTTTGCAATACAGAAACAACAAAAAATAAGCAGGTTTATAACTTCAAGAAGATGCAAAATGCAAAGAAAAAATGTTAATTGTCGTAAAAAAAAAACTTAGAAATGACTAAAATTAAAAATATATTGCTATTAGCAATAATGAATTATTCTATTCATCTGTTTTATGTTTTGCATTAAAGTAACTTTATAAGATTTTATTGATTTGACTTTTTTGCATTACAGCAGCAAGATTTAAAATGTAAAACGCAAAGAAAAAAACGTTTAAATAGTTATTAAAATAACTAACAATTTAAAAACATATATTTTTAAAGCAAATACCATTGCATTTTATTTATTTACTTATTGCATTTGATTAATGAGATACAAATAGAAAGAAAAAAAAGAAAGAAAATAATCAAACATCGCAATATGGGTCTAAAAATACAGTTTAAAATGATTAGGTAAGGGTTCTGACATGAATCATATGACATATTAAAAAGGATCTGATCTGAGTAACCAGTGCAATTCAAACCGAAGAAAAGCAACGTAATAACACAATTTTAAAAACACTAAATAACAACAACAACAACAGCAATAATAATAATAATAATAATATCAGTTAGATAATCGTATTTGCAAACCAGACTGAAAGTTGAGATCAATGTTAAGAGGCACAATGTGAAATCAACTTAAAGATCAAACCTCAGAGATGCCTTTGAGCCTCGCGCTTCACCGAAGTTCAAACATCCCGCTGCAGCAATCTCTTCATTTACATCAAAACATAAAATATACAACGATACATTTAAGCAATCAAACCGACTCCGGAGTGAATCGCGGTTTGTTTGACAGACCGAACAACAGCCCGTCAGTGGCGACGCGCCACACGATTGGCTGACGATCCGCGTCAGCTGATCGCGGTCATGTGATTGACTTTCATGGCGGAAGTGAGTGTAAACAACTAAAGTCTACTTGCCTCTGGTAACATTTTAAGAGGCAAATGACATGTCGTTTCTGTTTGCGCGGGCTTTGTTGTGTTTTTTGGTTTGTTGTAATATAGGAGAGTGCAGAAGAAGAAATGTGCTTCTCATCATTGGTGTGTAGTAAAAGCACTGTGGGAAATAACTGATTTATATAGTTATATCTGTTGTTATCTTGTTTTATATGTATTGCTGTTATGTTGTATTTGTGTTTTGAAGCTTGTATCGTTATGCTGTTTATGTTCTGCTGTAAAACGCAGCTGATGATGGTGGCTTCGAAACCGATGTCTATAATAACACTGTGGTCCAGACCCCTCATCTCCGGGCTCTTTCTGAGCGCAGTGTGATCTTCAAAAACGCCTTCACCTCTGTCAGCAGCTGCTCACCGAGTCGTTCAACCATCCTGACTGGACTCCCACAGGTAACCAAGTCTTTATTTTAGACTTGACCGTTGCATAAACTTGCCTTGAACCTTCTTTTCTGATCACCAGCACCAGAATGGGATGTACGGCCTACATCAGGGAGTTCATCACTTTAACTCATTTGATGGAGTGCAGAGTCTTCCTCTTCTCCTTAAACAAGCCAACATTCACACAGGTACAGTGAATATCATTACACTGTCAATATAAAATGCTCAAAATATTATTTACCAGAGTCCAGGTAATAGTGCTGCACGGTGATTATTTGTATTGCAAATCATTAAAGCTACACTTATAAAAAATAAAAAAAAAAGTTTATAATTTTTTTTTTTAAATTAAAAATTTAATTTTTAAATTATTAAAAATAATTTATTTTTATTTTAAATTTTATTTTTTGAAGGTATCATCGGGAAAAAACATGTAGGTCCAGGCCCTGTATACCCATTTGATTTCGCCTACACAGAAGAGACCAATTCCGTTCTGCAGGTGGGACGGAATATCACCAAGATCAAGCTCCTTGTCCGGAAGTTCTTCCAGAGCCAGAAAGAGGAGAGGAGTGAGACAGAAGACGAGCGTCCGTTCTTTCTCTACGTGGCATTCCATGATCCTCACCGTTGCGGTCATTCCCAGCCTCAATATGGAATGTTCTGTGAAAAGTTCGGGAATGGAGAGAGCGGAATGGGGAGAATTCCGGATTGGCAGCCGAAGTATTACTCTCCAGACCAAGTCAAGGTGAGCCTTACTAATAAAGACAAATGTAAAAAGTCATTAGTTGAATTTCCGAACCGTCAATCTTAATATATTTGACAAGGTACCGTACTTTATTCCGGACACTCCTGCAGCGAGGGCGGATATTGCGGCCCAATACACAACTGTCAGCCGGCTGGACCAAGGTTATATATATTTTACACCATTCACAGTAATATTTAAACATATGCTTGCATAGATTTTTCACAAATTTCCTTCTTGATTTCAAAGGTGTCGGACTGGTTCTTCAAGAGCTCCGGGATGCGGGATATGAAAATGACACTCTGGTGATCTACAGCTCAGATAACGGGATTCCGTTTCCCAATGGTCGCACTAATCTGTACGGCTCGGGGGTGAAGGAACCCATGCTGGTCTCCTCACCTGAACACCGGCAGCGCTGGGGGCAGGTTAGCCAGGCCTATGTCAGTTTGCTGGGTAAGAGACGGTCGATAGCTTGATTATTTGATGTCAGGGACGTAATCTAAGGTGCACAGTAGAGTGCGGATCGGGCCGCATTTTTCTGTCCGAGCCCAACCCGTGTCCGCCAGAGCAGTAACCGAACTCGACCCGAGCCCGACAGTCATTCAGATATTTATGTCCGAGCCCGATCCCGACACAGTTAAATCAATTTTTTTTCTCATACTAATGACACATGCACTTTTTTGTGTGGAAAGCCTGCTTTTATTAAGGAACTGTAGGAAGGCGTTCGGAAATGTCAACAGATGAGCGCATCAGTGCACACGGGGAAAAAAGCGACGTTATACCGGGTCGGGTATCCATGCTCTAGTGCAGAGGTCTCCAACCCTGCTCTAGTGCACAGCACACACTCATGGCTTGTGCTGTAACTGCTTTTAACCACTAGGTGGTGCTGTATGCTTGTGTTTAAGGAAACGGAAAAGCAAGCTTTCCATAGAAATGTTTGTTTCTGACAAATTATTGCCAATATATGTGCAGTATGAGTGCTTCATTAGTGCACATTTTTGCACTAGATTCTGTTTAAGATTACCAGTGCAATATTTTGTAGTTGTACTAGTGCTGTCAAGCGATTTAATTGCGATTAATCGCATTTAAAATCTGTTTTTGTTTACTAAATATATGTATGCGTTAATACACATGCATACAGTATATTTTGTTAAATATTTATGTGTATAAATATATATATATATATATATATATATATATATACACGCACACACACTTATATTTTATATTATATATTAACTATATTTAATAAATAAACAACATTTCTTCTTAAATATATACATATACATGTTTATACATGTTTGTATTTATATATATGTAGTAAAAATACAAAGTACACATATATTATATAAACAAAACTGTTTAATTTGGATGCGATTAAAAGCACTAATTTGTTCAAATCACAAGTTGTTACTAAAACATAAAAAATGGTGTACCTCACTATTACATATTTTCATATAAGGTCATATATTTTATTTACCGACAGATTTTTGTCAATAAGAACACTTTTTTCGATTTTTATGAATCCCAAGTTGTTTGTACAATATTATAAAATATGTATAATGAATAATATGAATAATATAAAATGTTGTCCCTCATTATTTCACACTTTCATTCTAGATTCGGTGTTTAAGGTCACATTTTTATTTTATTCTTTGTCAGTGTAACATTTTATATTATTATGAATTGCAAATTGTTGATATGATATTAAAAAAATGCCTTTTCACACTTAATTCTGTTTTTTAGGTCAACTCTCTTGCTCACAGATTATTGCCAATGTAAAAAAAAAAGTGATTTTTTAATAATAACTTGAGTTAATTGTTTGATACTGCAAAACAGCATCTCTGGCTTTTTCCCCAGACATCACTCCCACCATACTGGACTGGTTTTCTTTGCTGTATCCCTCATACAGTCTCTCAAGGGCTCGTCCGGTCGTGTTGACGGGTCAGTCTCTTCTCCCAGCCCTGATCTCAGAACCATCCTGGGTCACCGTCTACGCCAGTCAGAGTCTCCACGAGGTCACTATGTTTTACCCAATGCGCTCCATCCACCAGGGCCGCTACCGCCTCCTGCACAACATGCACTACCGCATGCCCTTCCCTATAGACCAGGACTTCTACGTGTCTCCTACCTTCCAGGATCTGTTAAACCGGACTCAGTCGGGTCAGCCCACAGGCTGGTTTAAGACGCTGAAGGAGTATTACTACCGCGAGAGGTGGGAGCTGTTTGACATCCAGTCAGATCCGACGGAGAGGAGGAACCTAGCTGGTGATCCGGCCTACACCGCGCTTCTGAAGAGCCTGAGGGATCAGCTGCTGAAGTGGCAGTGGCAGACTGAGGATCCGTGGGTGTGTGAGCCGGATGCGGTCCTCGAGACCAAGCTGGAACCGCAGTGCCGACCGCTCTACAATGAACTATGAGTGCCTAAAATCTCTGTATATGGTTCAGATTTACTGTTTAAATGATTTAAAATGAGAACTGTAAGATTATATTTGTAGTTTTTATATTGAAAATGTTAATAAACATTTTAAATAACAAAAATCAACATGATCACATCACACGTCTCCTTTTTTAATATTACCTATTCCTTATTTAATTTGACCATAGACTCCATATAAAAGTCTTTTGAGAGACTGTCAATCAGTTTACTTGATCAGGTATAATTATGTATTATTATATCAAATTTACATTATTGTATTCCAGATATTAATATTATATTCATTACTTTTTTGCTATAATTTTTTCCCCATTGTTTTGTTGCAAATAATACTAAGGATAATAGTAGAATAATAATAATAAATATAATCATATTTTAAGAACTTTTTCAAAATAATATTTTTGCATGTTATTGTTTTTCTTATAAACTCGAGTTTGTTATGGCTGGTTGAATTACTATATTGAAAGTGCTCCGTTATTTAAATGATTTAGAAAGCTGTCAACCTGGTTAAAACGTGTGACGCTTATCCAAATGCTTAATTACAGAGACGTCAATAAGTCAATATTTTAAATCACTTATTAATGAGACTTAATTTTAAGGTCCTACGCACTTAGATTTCCTATAGCAATCATTTAAGAATACTTGGATATTGTTATACTTCGGCTCGAGCGGGATTTTCTCTTTTCTAATTTGCCCTGTGACGCCAGAAAGACGTTTATTGATCAATATAGACAGGTTCGGTGACAGCGAAACGATATTAACCCGTCACACATCATATCCACCTGACGTTAAAGGCTCCCCAACCGTCTCCAAACGCGCAAATCAATCCTATTGGCCGGAAACATGAATCATCTAGTGGGGAATGACGAACGAGATCACGACTCCGAGGGGTATATATAAACTCCAGATGTGGAGAACATCAATCCAAAAGCTACGAGGCATCATAGATCACGTAAGACACTTTTGGGTCCAGTGCGCAATGGAGAGGTCCGTCAGATCCGTGCTTGTGTTCGTGGCTGTTTCCATCCTCATCTCCAGCCATCCTACAGACGCCTGGTACAAGCAGTCCACCGGGCCGAGCTACTATTCCGTCGGGAGAGCCTCGGGTTTGCTGTCCGGGATCCGGAGGTCGCCGTATGTGCGCAGATCTGAGACAGAATCAGGGCTGGACAGCAGCGAGACCCCCGGCGTCTCCAACAGCGTGACGCCCGACTTCAGCAGCAGACAAACTCCAGTTCTTAAAAACATGGTAAATTCTATTATATTTGATGAAACGCACAGGATGGATATAGCAACAATTTATTTATAAATTCTATTTTTTTTTATAAAATATATTTTTTATTTTATTCATAAACATTATATAATGCTTAACTGAGCAAAAGTTACTCAGCATAGATGTAAACTTTTAAATAATGATTTTTCTTTATTTTTTTTCCCCCCTGGAAATTATTAATAAAGACAAATTTACAGTGTAGGTCATCAAATCATGCTTGATGTGTATTCAAATATATATATATATATATATATATATATATATATATATATATATTCAGAACATATTAATTACATTGATTAAGGTAGATTCAGATTTCTGTGTATGTTTGAATGTACTTATATATATATATATATATATATATATATTAATTGTTGACAGTTTTTCATATTCTAAAATTGTCTTACAATGAAAAGGCTGTTTAAATATTAAACCCCATATAAATAAATAATTTGGTTGCTTTCAGCATCATGAAATTACTTGGTTGATAACTATTACACATCATTTTTAATTTCATATTTTAATTTAAAAAACAGGACCAATTCAAGCATACACACATATTCAGGTGTTAAACATTACAACTTTCTCTCAGTCAGTTTTAGTGTAGACAGTATCTCTCTCTTTGATATCTGATCAGTGTTGTTGTTTTTGTGAAGAAAATAACTAAGAACGATGTAAACGTCAATTCAAGCATCGGAGCCATCACTTCAGTTAACGTTTACCGTGCCGTTTTTCCCCTCAGGCCATCTGCGTAAAGGACATTTCTCCAAACCTACAGAGCTGCGAGCTGCTTCAGGACGGCTCGAGCACGTTTCGGTGCAAAGCAGACGTGTTTCTCTCGCTCGATTCGCAGGACTGCTTCACTTCCTGAGCGGAACCCGTCGCTCTCCTTCCCCGACCCGAAGTCTCTTCCATTTCAGGAGTATTTACAGCCAAGGCAGTGAGGCGCGCTGTTGACATTGAATGTTTACTTGATTTACACCAGGGATGTTCAGCGCTGCTCCCGAAGAGATGCTTTCCTGCAAAGTTTAGTTATGTTCCAATAATAATCGTTTTCATCATTTCCATTCACCTTATTTTGAAACCGCGAAAGTTCTGTGAATGTGCGAGACATTCGATTTATTAGCCGCTCTAGATAAATGGCGGGAACTGGACGGAATTTAGTAAACAGTAAAACTATTTGCGCTACAAACTAGCATGTTTATAATTACAACACAGCATTAAATTAATATTATCATATATACAAGTTAGCAGAATAACCAGCGGCTAAAAACCGATAAAAACAATCAAAAGTCTCCCATGTTTTAAGTTACATAATGGCCACGCCCGCTTTTAGACAAGTAAAACTAGTAAGTTGGATACGTTTTGTAATACACAAAAATCTTATTCTTCTTAGAGTGATTTTACTTTTCTTCACAATATAAAATGTAGCTACAGCAAAGAGATTGATTTTAGTTTCGTATACATAAAAGTGAAGTCAAACCGAATTCAAGTCACTTCCAGTGTGAACGCACTTAGTTTAACCTATATTTTGCAGGAAAACAGTTCTTGGAGAGCAGTTCTGAGCACCCCTGGTTAACACAATGTGAAGTTTGCTGCTTTAAACTTGTAAATGGAAAAATACGAAATCCACAGAAACAAAACGGAGAGGTATTTTCTGTTCAATCTGTTCTCCTCTGCGCCCACCCGTCTCTTGTACCTACTCCCAGATGTATTAAATGTTCATAAAAAGAGTTCACCGTTATGAGCAAAAACTTTCAAAAGATGTTTTCTTTATTTTATTAAACTTGAAAGATACACCGTTCATTCTGTGTACGCTTTTTGGGCTGTCATGATTTGTTTCCTATTCACTGTGTGAGAAATCAGCACAAAACAAGATATCAAAAAAAAAAAAACATTAATGTTTGTTTTTAATGATGTTTCTATTCACAGTGGCCTTTTTTGCATCTACAAAAGAGTAACTTGAATTTACCATGAAAGTAGCACAACATACAGCATTTAAATAGCAAAAATACATAACTAAATCTCACTGAATAAATGGGTAAAGCAACAATACTTCAAATATATTTACAATTTGCTACAGGTATGATTATGCTTCATATAGATGTGTGTATGTGCATTTGGCTCACCTTGGCACAAGAAAACCATTTCAGATTGAATCACCAAGACTCAACAACTATAAAAGTGCTGGATCACAAATAAGTCAAAAGCAAAAGATGATTTATAACACACACAAAAATAAAAACCCTCAAAAACCACACACCGGACCCCGGCAGGATCCTCTGAATGAACCGTGTTGGACAAAGATTTACACAAGAGGAAAAGGGTATTTTATAACTGATGATTAACCATGGTATAACGTACACACAGGAAGTGAGGTGGAAAATTATGGGATGCTTGGACGAGTAACTCGACCACTCGAAAAACGGCATAATTTACTCTTCAAATCCATATTATACACTTCCACAGTGTAATATATGATTCATATGTGTTGATTATTGCATTTATAATCAGTTTTTTTAGTTTGTGTTGAAGTAAGAAGAAAATAAACTAGCATTTTTTCGGTTATTGCTTCATGAAAAGTGTGCATTCTGATTCATATCAGAGCATCATATTCAATAAATACCATCAGCGTGGTGAAGGGCTCATCCGTGAGTCCTTATTGAGGTTTTTAAAGAGGAATGGCTCTCAGAGCAGAGACACGGCCTCCAGGTTCTCCTTGATGATGGTGTCCATGACGACCTGGAACACCACCTGCACGTTGGAGGTGTCCGTGGCTGTGGTGAAGTGGTGGTAGATGAGTTTGCTGGGCGTCGTGTTGAGAGACACAAACATTGAGGCGATGAACCGGGCGGCAGCGTCCACGTCACAGTCGGCTCCTGTGAACAAAAACACAGGCAGACGTTTGTGAAAGATGTGTCTTTATCGGAGCAGAAATACAGTGCAAATAACGTTTTGCTACTTCAATATACATTAAAATGGCATTTATTCCTGTCGTTTTCATCATTATACAAAATTGTCACATGATGCTTCAGTTCAGTGCTTGATTCACTGCTCAAAAAACATTTCTTATTATCATCAATGTTAATATTTTGTGAAAAAATTTTCTCAGCAATCTTTGGTAAAGAAAAAGTTAAAAAGAACAGCAATAACTTGAAATAGAAATCTTCTGTAACATTCTAATTTTAATGTAATGTGTTCATGCTGAATAAAAGTATTAATTAGTGCTGTCAAATGATATCATAAACGTTCAGCATCCAACATAAACGTTTTTGTTTACACAATATATGTGCGTATGCTTTCCATATTTATTATGAATATAGAAATACAAACACATGCATGTATATATTTAAGAAAAATATGTTATGTTTACATGTTACATATATATGTACAGTATATAAATGCAAAAGCTTGTAAAATATGTTCTGTATATGTGTGCATATACGCATAATAAATATACACAGTACTTATATTCTGTAAAAAAACATTTATTTTGAATGCAACTAATCGTGCTTAATTATTTGACTGCACTAATATGAATACTATTACTATTTGAGTATATAAAAGATTTATTTAAGTAAAACATACGACACTATGAATGCATAGCAATTAATGCATTCTATATACCTCAGAGAAGATGAAATATCAATGTTTTCCTTTGCAAGAGTGCAAAAGAATTGATATAGTACATTTAAGCTATAAAATCAACGGTTTCAGAACATATAAACATGAATCCAGGTCAGTAACCACTTGTTTGAACAACAAAACAGGAGATTGCTTCAAAAACAACATATGAATGCATCAATGATGAATTATGCATTACCAGGAAACCCTGTACATCCGAGAGAAGACAGGCGAAGTAATTAAGGTGTTCCCCATAGAAAAAGGGAACGAAAAAAATGAAGTGAGAGTCTATGAATATCTGACGAGATCTGCTCCAAACGGCAAGATTGATGAACGGGATCAATCTCTAAACCTCTGATGCTAAATTGACATTTGCATGATGCATGCGTTTCTGGGTCTGTCCGAATTTACAGGTGAAATGTAGTTTTGGAACGGTTGTAATCTTCTATCTGAAGAGGGATTCACTTTGTGTCAGGGAGAGTGGGAGGAGGGGAGTGAAGACTGCCATGCTAGAAATTTCCAGCTTCGTCCGTCTTGACCTTTTCTCCCTGAGGTAAAAACTACGGGATCCATTCCAGCTGATTAAACAGCAAAACTACAAACTCAAGCCGACACGTGGATTCAGTCTTAATGGAAGGACAGTGCTACAGGATGTCTGAAGAAAGAAAGACTAAAAGACTATGACTACAAAGAACCAAAATAATGAAATTGTATATAAATTAACTAAACAAACAGGAGATAATAAAAAAAAACCAAAAACAAAATAAAAGAACAAAAAAAGACAAATTAGAAAAATGAACAACAAAAGAATGAACAAACATGAATAAGCTGGAAAAACAAAATGAACAAACAAAATAGAATAGATGGAAAAATTTAATTTAAATGAAATAGTAGTAAAAGAAAAAACTAAATATAAGTAAAGCACAGAACAAACGAATGAATAAATTAAACAAAAAGATAAAAAACTAAGTGAACAAAGAACAGAACAAACAAAACAGAAAAAAAAACAAAAAAAAAACAGTATAATAGCAAGAACAAACAAACAAAAAACGATTAAGAATTAAACAAAAACATTAGAACAGACGAATAAAACAAAGAACAAACAATGAAAGCAAATAAACTGATAAAAGCACAGAGAGAACAATGAAAGAATAAACAAATGAACAAAAGAAAGAACGAATAAACAAATGTTAGACTGAACTAGCAAAAGAAACAACAGCTAACAAAAAGAACGGATAACTGGAAGAAACTAATGACTAAACAAATTAAACAAATAAAGAATAAGCTGGAATAAGAAAACAAACTAAAATAACGAAAATAGAACTAAAATGAGAAAGAATAATGAGCGGATTGTATATAAAAATGAATGGATGGCTAAAAGAATGAGAACAAAAGAAAGAATAAAAGAAAAATATCTAATGACTGTAAAACTAAAAAGTGAACAACACAAACACAAATAAAAAAGAATGAATATACACTATATTACCAAAAGTTTTCGCTCACCCATTCAAATGATCAGAATCAGGTGTGCTAATCACTTGGC
>JAUCMS010000049.1:3503528-3515840 GCA_032357445.1 Enteromius radiatus
AGGAATGGGATGGCACTTCAGTTCATAGAATGAGTAAAGGCAGGTGAGCGAAAACTTTTGGTAATATAGTGTATTTAGAAGCAGCAGAAGAAATGCTTTAATAAAGGACATGAGCAAACAAATCAAACTTTGCTAGCAGCTGAAGACATTAATACACTTTCTTTCAAGAGTCTGCAGAGAAAGTAAACATAATCAGAGATTCGTCTCTCACCTCTGAACTGAGGAAGGTAATGTCGCAGATGACGCCCGGAGTGGAGAATCTTCTCTTGGAAAAGATCGATCTTGTTCATGAATAATATCTGCAAAACAAAGAAAAGAGACACTTACGAAACCCATCAATCAGTCGCTCTGTAAAATCAATCTTTCAGGACAAGAACTGATGAGCCCAATACAACAGCTATAGAAAGTCTTCAAAATTAAAGTTTTATGGGATTATAACGACCCGGTAACTGATGATTGATTATAAAAGGAACAGTTCAATAAAAATTAAGTTTGTTTCTTCATCAGAACAGATTCAGAGAAATGTAACATTACATCACTTGCTCACCAATGCATCCATTGAAGTGAATGGGTGCCGTCAGATAGAGAGTCCAAACAGCTGATAAAAACATCACAATAATCCACAAATAATTCACAACACTTCCATCCATTAATTAATGCCTTGTGAAGTTAAAATCACCATTTATGAACAAAAAAAGTCATTTTGGACAAGAGGGGATGGACTTTCTCACTGGAGTAAGCATTGTTATGGATAATGGACTTATATTTTGGACATAAACAACGTATTTGTTTGTTACAAACATGCAGCTTTTTACTTTAGAAGATGTTAACTAATGGACTGGAGCGGTGTGGATTATTGTGATGTTTTTATCAACTCTCATTCTGACGGCACCCATTCGCTTCAATGGATCCATTGGTGAGCAATTGATGTAAAGCTACATTTCTCCAAATCTGATGAAGAAACAAACTCCTCTATATCCTGGATGGCCTGAGGGCGAGTACATTTTCAGCCAATGTAAATTTTTGGATGACCTCGGGTGCACTTTTCCTTTTATTTTCCTCAGTGTCCACAAAAGACGACAGGAAAAGAAGAGAAAGTTCCCCTCAGCATGAAGGCTTCATTAACGACTTCGTCCAGTGATGAATTTGCTCAGCATTGCAAAACAACACAGTATGACTAACGTTGCTATAAAATGCATCTTAACAAGGGCAGTTAGTGCACCTCATTACACGGAAAGAGGTTTACGGAGGGCGTACGATAAATAGGCAGACAACAAGCGGACCACCGCCACCCACGGGGACGACCTAAATTATGCCTGCTAGTTTAATTACCAAACGACATGGGCAATTATAACAAAATCTGGGCTAACTGACGACGTGGGCTGTAATTACGGGGAAGATGCTAAGTCTGGAGGCGAGGTTACCAAAGCAAGCTACGGTAATCTGTGAAATCAGCGGTGAAGTTCGGATGAATGAAACCACAAAGAGGGACGTCCGATTGAGCGACAAACTCTTTTATCAGGTGATCGCAAAACCATGAATCGTAAAACGAGTTTATAATGAGATGTAGGTTCAGAACTTGAGACAAACTCACTGACACTGGTTAAACCGGTGACGTAAAGTTAACGTGGCAACATTGAAACTAGTGATGAATATATATATAAATATATATATATAGAGAGACAGAGAGAGAATTATAGTATTATTATATTATTCTTTATAGTGTGTGTGTATATATATATATATATATATATATATATATTTTTTTTTTATTTATTTAATTTTTTTTTTTTTCGAGAGACAGAATGGAGGGGAAGGGTTAAAAATTACTTCACAGGTAGATTATTATCATGAAATTATCATTTCAGTTTACTTATTTTATTTTTTTACAAATACATGTGAAAGTTGAAAATAAAATCTTAAACGTTTAAGCTCTAAAATCATTGCAAACTTTAGTAGCGGAGATAAAAGGATAATAATAAGCCAAAAATAAACATCTGATAACGTTTATAAATTTTAGAGAACTGGCTAAAAACTATATAATAAAAATAAATAAAATGTTTATATTACATATTTGAACAGTTTTCAGGTAATGCAAAGTATTAAATATAAATAAAATAAAATATATGTTGCAAAGCACACTTGAAAATGACTATGAAAGGGGGTGTTAGGCTATATTTGTATATTCATAACAAAATATACATTTTATATATTTTTTTTTGTTTTGTGTGCAGATGAGGATGTGTGTTATTTTATGTCATGTCCCATGCACTACTGAATGATGGTAGAACATTGTCAAATCATGAAATAATACAATTTTAAAAATCACCTATTAATATTTTCATAATTAAGAGATTATTGATTTGACTGGATTGATCATTTAATAATAAATACAATATTTATACTGAATAAAAAAAGAACAGTTTGTCCATTTCCCTTGAAGGGTTGTCCACCCTGTGTTATTGGGAATCTGCCCCTTTAAAAAAAAAAAAAGGCCACCCCCTTCAGTGACATCATTTTGCGTCTCTTCGGTGGTAAGTCGGTGACTTTTCAGCTGCCAAATTGTCTTCGCTTATTTGCTTTGCCAAAGCTTAACATTTCCACCCTGTCGCCATAAAATACGTCAGAAGTCAGATCACTACCAGATCATCCAGAAGTGATTTGAATACAGTATTTTTAAAATATATAAGTTTAGATATAATAAATTCTCTAAATATTTAGACTAAATATTTAGCTAGTCACAGGTTGTTGTAAGCTAATATGCTAATTAATCCTTCCTTGTCATCCACTCAGACTCGATCGAGTAACACAACAGGGTGGACAATCAGAAAATATCATTTGCATCTTAATTTTGCAGTGACAACATATTTAACAGTAATATATATGTCCATGACAGAGTGGACATATCCTATAGTTTACGCTTCAAAAAAAGGCCCCCAATTATCTAAATAAATATGTGGGAGCTCAGCTAATATGTTTTTATAGTACTTGAGTGTCAAAGGTTGAAAGGCACTCTTTAGTGATATTGATGGTCACATATGTTGTCTCTCTTCATCGTCTCCTGATTGACGACACTGACTTCCTCTCGAGCTAATGAGACGATGAGATTGGATGAGCTCTCTCGGTTAATTGAGCCGTTCCTTACCATTGAAGTACTTCTGAAGAAGACGTTATTGCAGATTGAGGAGAACAGCTTGAGGCTCTCCTGCAGTCGATTCTAAACAAGAGCACAAAGAGAAAAACATGTGCCGTCATTCCCATGAGATCCCATGATGCTCTTGTGATGTCATATGAATAAGGAGCCGGAAAAGCTGAGGTCAGTGCATGTCAACTATCTGTGCTGTATATATATATATATACACACACACACACACACACAAGTAGAATGATTTTGTTTTTGTTACTAACTTTTAGTTTTTATAACAATAAAGTACTGTAAAAATATTAAAACTAAACAGTGTTTTCATTTTCATTAACACATTTCTCCAAAAAAAAAGGTCACACCGGATCAAAATTGCATTGTTGAGAAAGAAAAGTTGCACTGGTGTACATTGGTTGCATTTTATTATTACATTCAGAAATAATGTAAAATACAGATATAATGAAAAGTTCCCCTCACTCAACAGGAAATACTTCAAAATAGGACATTGCTGTTTAGAGCATGAATAGAACATGAATAGAATTTAAAAAAGTGACTTATATTCCAGAACATGTGCTAATGACTCTTATTTTTGGTGTTACTAAATGTAAGTTTCATAATTTCACCGTAGAAAATGAAAATGTCAAATATTCAAATATTGTAAACATCAATAATCACTTATTTTGTTTAGGTTTTTAAAATTTTACATGTATAACATTACATTAGCAGTTAAAATAAATTATTAAAAGGAAGCAACATTTAATTTAATAACGATTTATTTTTGTGTTACTAAATTTTACATTTAAGTCATATTAATTGAATTATAAAAAATAATACAATAATATATCTTCCAAAAGCATATTTTAAATATATTTATAATAGTGCTGGGAAATGATTTATCATGATTAATTGCAAAGTTTCTTCTATTTTTTTATGTGTGTATACTACTTATATTCATTATATATAAAGACACACAATATTTGAAAATATTTACTTGTATACATTAATATCATATATAAATACATATAACATATAAGCACAACATTTTTCTTAAATATTCACATTCATGTGTGTATTTATATATAAAACAAAAAGTTTTATTTTGGGAATGTGACTAATCACGATTAATTTGCCCAGCACCAGTTTATAATGATGCTTTACATGTTGCTAGATAAATAACTGTTTCCAATAAATCAATACATAACAGATTCATTTATTGCTACAGCGGAAATTGTATATGGTACCCAATTTATTTTTTTAATACTGGCAACATCCAAAAAATTTACTTTAATTGACATTTTAGTTATCTTAACTTCTTGGTGCCTCTACTTCTTTGTTCACGAATATTAATTGAAGCTCTGCTGAAAGTAGCAGACGAACACAAAAGTGTTTTCTCACCATAGACGGATCTTCTACTAGCGTCATGTCGTATCCACTTAGAGAGACTACGAACAGCACGGCCCTCACATCCTCAAAACAGCTGATCCACTTCCTCCTCTCCGTCCTCTGGCCTCCAACGTCATACAATCTGCATAGAGAAATAGACAAAATGTGCAAAGGGTAAATGAAACACCTCAATATGACCCCCAAAAAACTTTAGACTCAACACAAAACCGATTTACATCGAGTACACCCAGTTACAAATACACAATATATTCTGAACATGACTCAAACAGCGTCACATGTGTTATGCTAATATGCTGCTAACTAGCATCCATACGCGTGAAAACCGGACCAGTGGGCTCTTGATGTCATCAAACGAGCTCGTCTAATTAACAATCTCTGCTAAATTTCCCCTCAATGCGTTTTAGATCGCAATGCTAAAAGAGTTAGCTTGTTAGCTAGCAGTTAGCAAAGAGGCGTCAAAACAAAACAAAATCTCAAAACACGATGCTTGATTACAGGTTTCTCCGGGTTTGAAGCATCTAAAAAGAGCGTGAAAATGAAGAATGTTTGTTCTTGTGTCCTCAACAGAGGCCACGAACACTAAACATCTTTCTTTTTATTTTTCATCTTCCACTTCATCCTGTGCCTTCACTATATTTGTGGGAAATATTCCCCCACACGTCTGAAATGAAAACTATCAATACGCTACTCGCACTTCAAACATGATGGAAAAAGAAATCTATATGTGCCTTACGGGACACTAATACATGAGAGTCTGCCATAAAATCAGACAAATGAACTAAATCATGAACATAGCTGATGCTCACACTACGATATTAACTGCTACATTAGTTTTGGTATACGACAAACAGCAGGGAAAAAATATCATGTTCAACAGAGGAAAATGTGTGACCATTTTAATTAAAAACACAAAGCATAGGCCTGCCTGATTTTACTGAAATATGTAACATTAACAAAAAAGAGCCTATTTTATATATATATATATATATATATATATACACACACACACACACGCACGCATCTAATTTAGATGTATACTGCACACAGAATTAATTCTAATTTAAATATCTATATTGAAATTTATATTAGTATTACTATTTATTCAGTTTAAATTTATTCGAATATATATATATATATATATATATATATATATATAAACCCATATATTTAGAATTTATTTGCATTTATAAATGTTCTATAATTTAAATAAATATATATTTATTTGAATATTTATAATTCCTGCATATAAACAATCTTTTAACCATTAAATGATTTAAAAGTAATCCAAATGACAATGATAATGCATTTTACTTCAATTAGTGAATTGAAATACCTGTAAACAGTAATGTAATAAATAAATAGTAGTAAATCTGAATATTAAAAAAGTATCTAAATTGCTTTTTATTGACTATTAAACTACAACATGGAAATTTAAACAAGAAAAAAAAATTTAAACCAGTGTAATTTAGTGTCATTTCTTGCCCGTCATGTCTTTTCAAACAGCAGTAAGGTTTAATAATGGCTTTGTTTAATTATGGGATGGTCTGATGTGGCCACATAATCAGAGCAGACGAGGTGAGAATCGTGCGGTGTTAATCACACTGATCAAAACGGGAGTCTCTGATTATCACACTGTTAATTAGACCTCAGAGGTCAAAGGTGACCCGGAGCCACCTGTTATTTAGATTTCAGCTTTTGTGGCTGGTTGGAGGATTTCATTAGACTTGTGTGACAAAAACAGTTACATCACTCCCTGACCAGCAAACCTATAACACCATATAGTCCCTATTCATTTCCAATTAAAAAAAACAGTTTTGCAATAATTATTGCATATAATAATCACTTCAATGTAATAAACTAGTCTTTTATGGTTGACAAGAGAAACGTGAGTTAGGAAATTCTGGCCACATGAATAAAGCATCAAGATGCACGCAAAACCATTATCCAAAAAAGATTTAAAAACAAAGAAAAATCAGCATTACACTTTTACTCTTGATAGTTAAAATGCAAGTTATTTAGAATTAATAAATGGAAAAAAAAATACTGAATTATTATTCAATTTGGTAAAAAAAAATAGGGCAAAAATGAATGTAAATTACTATTTAATACAGTACTATAACATTAACATATGACCATAAGAAACAGTATTTTATTGCCTTGTCTATTGCTTTTTTAGATAAATACATTAAACAAAATGAATGCTGCAATAAAAATGAATAAAAACTAGTGCTATCAAACGATTAATCATGATTAATCACATGCTAAATAAAAGTTATACTGTGTATATTAATTATGTATAGAGTATATAATAATTAATAATTAATAAATATACGGTGTATATGAATTTTATATGCTAGTGCTAGTATGTGTATTTATATATACATAATATATGTTTGTGTACTTTGCATATTTATGTAAACAACAATTTTTATTTTGGATGCAATTAATTATGATTAATCGTTTGACAGCATTAATAAATGTATAAAGATGCATAATTAAATATGCAGAAGTAATAAAAAAAAGGCATAATCAAATAAATATACAAATACATAAAAATAAAGGCATAGATATAAAAAGTGCATTAGTGAGGAAGGCAAAGGAACTGAAATGTTTATATCAAAAGTGAGGGGAGATATGATAAAGATCATGAGGTGTCGGCGTGGGATGTGTGTGAAGTGCTTCGATAAGGAGGAGCAGTCGAGCATGAAGAAGATTGACAGTAAGTTATTCCACCCCGAATTAATTCACTCTAGAAGAGAAACTTAACAGATTTCATATAACAATTACTCCACATAACAGCAGCTAATAACAAACGCTAAGTACTTAATCATTGCGAAGCCCCTTCATTTTTCAGGGTTTATGGGATTTTTTTTGTTCATATTTATACTCTGTAGGACAATTTAACCAAAAAAAGCCAACAAAGAGAAAATAACTATTTTTCCTCACATTAAGACTACACCACTAAATGGATGGGTGTTTCAAACAAACATACATCCCACAACTATTTTTTTTTTAAGTCATCTTGTTTTGATTTTATGACATGGTAGACGCACTTTTATAAAAAACTGTCATGAAAAGCCATGGAAAATTTAGACTTAGCATTATGCAAAGTAACGCAATATAAATGTTATTGCAGAAGCCCTCAACTGAAGCCAATAAATTAACCAACTCTCAGGGCAGAATGAGCCCAAGAAGATCCGAATGTAAAGTATAGACAAAGACACTTGCTTTCCACCAAATGCCAAAACACTCATCTTTCCATGCCATATCAAACAGTCTATGACATCTCATAGCTGTAAATGTCTCCATTAACATTCAAATGGATGGTAAAACCTGCCAAGCGGAAAATTACTCGCAATTCCCATGAAACCTTCCAATCGTTTTATTGGTTGTCTAACGTTTGCGCAGAATTGAAGTTGAGAGGACAATGAACATGCATGAAACTTTTTCATCCTGACATTTTGAGGATCAAAAGTCATTGTGGCCATGACTGAAGATGAGATTTATGAAGAAACTGTGCATAAAGCGACGTTAACTAACAATAAAACCATTAAAAAAAGTCATACACATACATTTTTATCTAGATGGAAAGATTTAGTTGAAGTACTAATACAACTAAAACTGTAATTTACTGTAAAAAATTGTTAACTAAAACTTAAACTATATAAAATACTAATACTAAATATTAAAAACTTTATAGATATTTTAAAATACAAAACTACTACATATTACAAAAAAACTAAAACGAATTAAAATGAAAACAGAATACCTGACATCATCAATGAAAGTATATCAATGATACTAAAATAACACTGGTTTCAAACTAAACAAACAATTAACACGTACCTAACCAAACAAAAGTTGAGTTGGGACTCGAGACAAGACGTCATAGTGGAAAACCTCATTAGACAAAATTCAAAACAAGCCTTGCATCCAGATCAAAGCTGAACGTGTGCTCGAAGCTGATAATGCCAGTTAGGATATTGATGAATGGAGCGATGCGTCAAAACGTTGTGCAAGGTGACGCTTCATAAGATAGTGAGAGATGGAGGACGCCGCCCATGCTGACATGGTCAATATCAGGAAAACGTGAAGCTGCGAGAAGGAAAACCCCTCGATTTTTTTCTCCTCATTTGCCATTTTAGCTACTTTTAAACAAACGTCAACTAAAAACAGAAAAAGCTTGATATGTTTGATGATTCAGTTATAACAACAATAAAGAGGCTGTTTACCTGAAGACCAGGTGCTTGACTTTGAACTGCGTCTCGATCACTCCTGTGGTTCTCAGTCGAACTCTTAAAACGTCTGTTTCTGTCGGCATGTAATCGGGGTCGATGATCCTGCCCATGTTCTCAAAAAAACTGAGAACAGAGAGACATACAAGGTTACAACTAATTTTATGACAAAAATAATAGTAATGACACATTTTCCTGAAAAATTACCCTGGTTCACGGTCAGAAGTTTTGCGCACAAATTTCATAAGCAATCATTATCACACCATTGCATGGCTGATAAATATTTTTTATTTAAATAATCATATACTATGATACATATTGAATTTGCTTTTATTTTAATGTTTTTTGTTTTTTTTTCATATTAATGAATTTATTTAGTTTACAATTATAGTAATTGCTATGTGCAGGTCAATTTTTAAAATAGATTTAGTAGATTTTTAATTTATTTCAGTTTTAGTTACTTTAATATTTCATTTAATTTAAGCTTATTTTTAATAATAGTTTAAAAGATACAACAATACAACAAATACCCAAATTGCAAAGAAACAATGTAACTGAACTTAAATTATTTAAGAGAACTTAATCTTAAAATATTTTAGTTAATTGTGAAAGCAACATTTAAGCTTCATTTTATTTACCGGCAACTAATTTTAAATATTTGTAGCTTTAGTCTTAGTAATAATAACACTCAATAAATTAAACATAAATAACTAAAACCGTTTTTTAAATAAATAAACAAATAAATCCTACAAGTGAATTCAGGCATCAGAGTATTTAAATGTACAGAAAAAAATAAAGAAAGAAAAGATTAATTCACTTTTCTTTAAGAATTAAAGTGAATGTTAGATGGCAGCAAATGTTATCGACATGTAAAAACCAGAGAAATAAATTAAATATCCATCAAACATACAAAACCTGGTAATTAAAACAAAAACACTAAAATATCGGTTGATAATCGGTATGGTACTGATATTGTGTGCTTTCACACCAGTTTTGTGTTAGTGACACCAGACTTATTTCTTGCAGCATTGAAACTTTACATGGCGGACATTATCCTGCCTCTTAGCAGTTCCTAGTTTGATACCAGCAGGTTTTAGGTTTTAACTCCAGCAACCTGTCAGTAAAAAAGTGGCTTTGGGAGCAAATGCGGCTCCTCACCTCTTATAATCAGTTCTCTGTGGGAAAAGCCCTCTCCTTCAGGCCCGTCTCTCATTGTCTAGGTAAGCAGCTTTACCTCTGACTGCATTAAGTGTCTGTGGCAGCGATAAGACCGGCCCAGGGGGAAACACGCACTGTATGCTAATTACCAGCATGAATATAAATACAGCATGATACAGTATAAGCAAATCTGCAGGGGGATTTCTGTATGCGGATGTGCTAAAGAGAGGGATTATAGCGTAGCGTGCGCTACGTAGCGATACACACACCTCACAGGAGGTCGCAAACACCCTGGAGAGAGAATTAGACAAACACACACGTAAACAATTTTGAAGCAATAACCTCAGACAACTGTGCCATAGTTTCTTGATTAAGAGTGTTTGAGGCATCTTTTCCTGCACTGATAAGACAAGTTTGTCATTCTGTTCACGCGAACAGAACAAAGACCAGGTTGCGCTAAACGCTAATTTGTCAGAGATTGACGTACACACTGTTGCATACTGAAATGTGCGTGTTGCATTTGCATTATTCCTGCAAGGCATGCTAGCATCATTAGCATAAATTGTTGCCTTCCAAGAGTTCCTGTGATTTTAGTATTTAGCATTGCAGCTAACTGTTAATGTTAGCGATGAACAAAAAAAAAACTACTTAAAATTATGATTTTAATTTTATATATATATATATATATAAAATTATGATATAGAATATAGTTAGCAAGAGAGGCTATATAGTTTGTTTGTTCTAAGAGTACTAGTTTAATAAGTTCATTTTTAGTACACAATGTATCTTATAAGAGTCACATGGAGGCCACACACACACACTACTGAGCCTCATTTTGACTTGTTTTAAGGACATTACATCAAAGTTGGATCAGCCTGTAGTGTGTTTTTCCACTTCAATTTAAATGGCAATTAGCTTTATAGATTAAGTTCGCTAAACTTTCCTTCTTTTGCTAGCTGTTGATTAAGTTCCTATCTTTAAGTAAATTTAGCTTACATGAACTACATTTTGTTAGTAGCTTGTAGAAAAAAAAAGCGTATTCATCACAATTTGCTTTAAGTAGCAAGCTAAAGTTTCAGTGCTGTTTACCGAACATGGCTTATGTCATGTTAACAAGCTAGTTTGAGAAGAATGTTGATGATTAACTTAGCTAGCTATAAAAGGGTGACATTTTGGCTATTAACCAGGTTTATTTCTTTTTAACTAATATTAGCTTAAGTTAACTACTTTATGTGAGTAGTCTGCAGAGTGGCTAGCTACATTTTGTCTTTTGTCTACTTTTACCATTTTTTTAATCCATTCAGCCAATCTCTGGGTCTGGCGGCATTTTTCGCTTCATCTTAGCATATATCATTTAATCTAATTAGACAGTTCGCATCACACTCAAAAATGACCAAAGAGTTTTGATTTTAGACCCTAACTCTATGCAAAGCTGCAGCTAAAAGTGCTAGCGCCAGACCCCGGAGATCGGCTGAATGGATTAAAAAAAATGGTAAAACTCAACTGTTTAACTCTAGCGGATTTGGAAAATGAGGCTATTTAAAAAAAATATTTCCTTAATTTTTTTATTTTAGCATTAGTTAATGACAATACCACTGTCGAGTACTATGTTTTTTACTACCATAGGGAATTAAAAGCACACTCTGTTTATGGTTTTAGCAACAGATAAACAGACACACAAACACACAATACCACAGTCCAGCCTCAGTGCCACTGCGATTCCTTGGCATTCGAGCCGAGTCTGATCTTGTAAACCCCCTGGGCGGCACGACAGAGAGCACCACGAGTCTGAGCAGAGACTGTGAGCGAACAAGTGTGAGGAGTGTTTCTTTAAATGCGTAGGGGTGTATAAAACAGACATGCCATACGTGCATCTGGATGCAACGTTCACTCACTGCTGGCCTTCAATTCCCAGCAGGACACAAAGGCCCTGTCGCTGTGGATCTGTCTCACTCTCTAACACTCTCAAAGGCTAACTCGACCATCTCTAGACTCCAGAAATAGACTTTTCTTATATGGTTTCAACAAGAACCCCCCCCAGCCAAACCAGTTTCTGATGTCTAAGCTGATCATTAAAGGAACAGTTTAACCAAAAAAACTTAAAATTTACTCAATCTTAGGCCATCTAAGATGTTACTTACTTACTATTTCCACATCCAAACAGTTTTGGAGAAGTTTAGCATTACATCACTTGTTTATCAGTGCATCCATTGAAGTGAATGGGTGCCGTCGGAATGAGAGCCCAAACAGCTGCTAAAAACATCACAATAATCCACACCACTCCAGTCCATCAATTTGCACAAGTCCACACTGCCAAATCCACATACTTCCACACCAAGATCAACAATGCTCCAGACACACGTAAGCTCTTCA
>JAUCMS010000049.1:3555302-3572195 GCA_032357445.1 Enteromius radiatus
TAAATGACAAATTTCAAGAGTTTATTCAATGCTCATAAATATAGACAAATTTATATTCATATATATATATATATATATAGATATATATATAAATATTCTATATTATTATATTATATTTATTATGGCTTTTTTGCACCTTGGGAAAATGATGATAATGGTATTTCAAGTCCAGTTAAATCAAATATGTCATGAATGTGTGTGTATGTGTATATATATATATATATTATTTATGGATGGTTATATTTGACTGAAAATGCATGCTTTTAAACTATGTCAGGGTTATATATTACAGATAAAATGAATAAATTCAATAACATGCACCACCATTCCAAAAAATAAATAAATAAAAAAAGTAAGGTCAGTAAGGTTGTTTTTTATGGTTTTGAAACAAACCTCATCTGCCCAGTAAGGTAGTATTTATTTGATATAAAAAGCAAACCCGTTTCCCGATTTCTTTCTGTTTCCTCTCATGCAAAAGATCCAACTTTCTCTAAGCTTCAGCGTTCAGTGTCACATGATCCTTCAAAAATCATGCTTATCACTGCTCAAGAAACACGTCTTCTTATTTATTATACTGTAGCTGGCGCACCACACTGACAAAAACAAGATTTGCATTTTAACAAAGATAGGACAGCACTAAAATATTAACTATTTTGAGGAGCATATGTTTCTGATCTTTCTACTTAGTGTTCATTTAAGTATTTGTAAGCAAACTTTGAACTATTCTCATAAAATCATCAAATATAGCAAAGGAGGGTTTACACTTCCTCCATTTGCATGTATAAATGTGGTATCTGCTGACCAAAATTACCATGCTATGTCAGGGGGAAAAAAGGAAATGTAATATATTCTCATACTTGAAATTTGTGCTCTGCAGCAAAAAACTATCAACTCAATTCACTTAAGTGCAGCGTGGACACATATTTGTACCTAGCAGCTGTTATCTGATCCTGAACTTCGTGAGTTCCCAGTTGTTTGTAGAGGGCATGCATGATTTTGTCTCCTTGGTAACCACTTCCTCTCCCATCAAAGCTGGCCACAATCACTTTCTCTGTGCTGGCCAAGTATGTGGACCATCCCACCCTGAACCGGAAATCTGACTTCTGACTGCAGGGGCCCGCGTATCTACAGGATATAAGAGAATCAAGACTGTAGTGGCCATCAAACTAAGATTAGAGCTCAAAATCAGAGCTACAAAATGTGTTGCTAGCTTACACGTCAATAAGCAGAGGATATTTTTTGGATTTGTCAAAATTGGGAGGCAGAATCATCTGGTACCAGAGGTCTGAGGGAACAAAAAAAACCCATATGGGACTCAGATTTAAAACATATTTTCTAAGTTATTTGATATGATTCTCTGCTCTCCTGCAGAGTCAGCCTCACCAAACTGGTCGATCTTCAGCGTGCCGTGCCTAACTGATGGCATTGCAATATCCTTCAGAGTATTTTCCAAATCTTTGTTGTCTTCAAGAATTCTCACCTCTAAAAAAAACATTTTGAGAAACTTAGTTAGTGCCTGAAATATAACTAACACTGAACTGATTTAGAAATTCTGACCAAAGCTGATAACAGACAGATAACAATTGAATTAGATATAAATTATGTTATTTAATTAGTTCTAAAAAACTGGTCTGAGTATTTCAGAAACTGCTGATCTCTAGGGTTTACAGAGAATGGTCTGAAAAAGAGAAAACGTCCAGTGAGCGGTAGTTCTGTGGGTGAAAATGCCTTGTTGATGCCAGAGGTCAGAGGAGAATAGCCAGAGTGGTTCGAGCTGATAGAAAGGTAACTCAAATAACCTCTTGTTATGACCAAGGTATGCAGAAGAGCATCTCTGAACGGACAACACGTCGAACCTTGATGCAGATGGGCTACAGCAGCAGAAGACCACTCCTATCAGCTAAGAACAGGAAACTGAGGCTACAATTCGCACAGGCTCACAGAAATTGGACAATAGAAGACTGGGAAAATGTTGCCTGGTCTGATGAGTCTCGATTTCTGCGGCGACATTCAGATGCTAGGGTCAGAATTTGGCGTCAACAACATGAACGCATGGATCCATCCTGCCTTGTATCAACGGTTCAGGCTGGTGGTGGTGTAATGGTGTGGGGGACATTTTCTTTGCACACTTTGGGCCCCTTAGTACTGATTGTGCATCGCTGCAATGCCACAGTCTACCCGAGTATTGTTGCTGACCATGTCCATCCCTTTATGACCACAGTGTACCCATCTTCTTATGGCCACTTCCAGCAGGATAAAGCACCATGTCATAAAGCTTGAATCATCTCAGACTGGTTTCTTGAACATGACAATGAGTTCACTGTACTCAAATGGCCCCCACAGTCACCAGATCTCAATCCAATAGAGCACCTTTGGGATGTGGAGGAACGGGAGATTCGCATCATGGATGTGCAGCCGACAAATCTGCAGCAACTGCCACGTGATGCTATCATGTCAATATGGACCAAATATCTCTGAGGAATGTTTCCAGTACCTTGTTGAATCTACGCCATGATGGATTAAGGCAATTCTGAAGGCAAAAGAGGGTCCAACCCGGTACTAGCAAGGTGTACCTAATAAAGTGGCTGGTAAGTGTATATATACACACACAAAATAGTTTTTTGAATATAGATGGTTTTTATAGTTTTAAGTTAACTTTCGGTCTGTGTTTGTTTAGTGGTCTGGTTAGTGTCGCAGGCTACAAACGCAGCTAATAATGAGTAATGAAGTTGGTCTCAGGTTGTTGTGCTGTGGGATGTGTTTCCCAAACATTTTATTCGTGGCATCCTGCCATGATATAAAAACCGACAGATTTTCCAAAAGGCTTCATTGAATAAACATGAGCACGTAATGCACGTTTAAAAATCCAACAGAGGCGTGGGTGTTTTTTATATTGCTGTATTTCTGAAGGAAGACTGTCTTTAAAAAATTTTATTTTCATTTCATCTTGCATATAAGGCAGCGTTTATAAGCTCAGAGCTGCTTTGTCTACAGCCGTTACCAGGGAAACCTCCCATTTCTCTTGGTCAAAGCATCTATTGTTACTGATTCTATTCTATACTGATTCTATAATACATATATGATTTTAATATTATAATTCTGTTACTTAGGCTGTGTTGTGTTCAGTTGTGTTTAGAATTCTGTCTGTATGAACGTGTAACGGGAGTCAAGCCCGTATTCCTTACCAGTAACCATAGCGACAGTAACCGAAGTAATATCAAAGATGGCGACGTCCATAAAAAAGTTTTGACACGAGAGGAGTCAAATTTAGCCGCGAGTTCTTTCTTCAAACCTTCATTAACTGACAGCAGCTTTTAAATTTGGGTGGAGTGCAGAGCACGTGAATCGCCCGGCCCGAGCACAACACAAAACTGACAGCGAGAGCGGCTCCGGTGGAAAACTGACGGGATAAAACTTTCAGATCACACGCAGCTTATTTCTCTGTTACCAAAAACATACATGAAAACACGAACTACACGGTATACGTGCGTTTGTGTGACGGAGCGTCTCTCTCTCGCTGTGTATGACGTGATAGACAACTAGCTGTTCAGTCCTGTTCCGTTCACACAGCGGAAAATGTAGAGGTGTGAGTTCAGTTACAGAATGCGGTTGTCACAGCTGTACATAACCGAACGGTGTGTGAACCTGACCGTATTAAGGACTCAAAAACAGGACTGACAACCGTATTCAGCTCCTGTGTGAACGTTAATCACTTTCTTATATTTACAGTGGCCCAGTAGTGCACAACACAACACAACAAATCTCCAAAAAGAAACAAGTAACAACACAATAAATTTACCACAACACAATGGAAACAAGCTGCAATAACAACACATGAAATCTCCACAAGACAATGGAAACAAACCGCAATGCAATGAAATGAGCAAAAACACACATCGAAGACAAACCACAACACGACAAAATTAGCACAACACAATGTAAACAAGCTTATCATTGTGTTGTGCACTACTGGCCACAAAATAACAGATGAAAAAGTACATTAATGATAAAAAAATAATAATAGTAAGTCAATGAATAGGCTAAATAATTTTATTTTGTACAGAATGTACTGAAAAATGCTTAGTAAACAGGATTTGAACCCATTTATGCTAACTGCTAATCTGTGCGCTAACTGCTAATGCAGCTGTTTTAATGACTTCAACGTTAAAGCGTACCTGTTCCATCTCTGCTGTTTCTCAGTGTATACAGAGGCAGTCCAGGCCCTTCAGAAACAAACAAATAAAAGGATTTGCGTGCTTAATTTACTTTGCCTATAAAGAAGTGCTATAAAAATGAATATACATGACGTACCAGAACAGCTCATGAGGTAGTAGGTTCCTTGAGTGCTAAACAGGGCAGAATTATATTTGCACCGGTCCGCGTTGAGGGTACATGTCAGACACTCACGCTCAGAATGAGAAGCACCATTTATAGTGATTCTGCCGGAAATAAAAGAAAACTTTTTATTACATTGTTCAGCTATGAAAATACCTGACTGATTTCAGCTTGTGACACTTACTTATAAACGTTCCTTTGTCCTGGACTCGCATTGTGTTCGTTACTCACATAGAATCTGTCACAAACAGAGAAAAAAGGTGACAATAGAATCTCAGACACTTCTGTGACTGAAGTTACCTTAACTAGGAAATTAACTTACACGGCATCGTTTGTGACTTTCAGGATGCTAGTGACTTCCCAATTTCCTGTTGTCAGAAAGATCCTTCCTGTCTAGGAAATAATATTGAACAGTATAAACATGCAACACAGCGTTTCTACTGCAAAAAATAAAATAGGTTACTAAAAATGCTAAAATCAAAACATTTTCAGTATACATATTCACTACATATATTAATGCAATAACAAAACCTTAAATATGAGTTTAAATAGACATTTTAAATACTACCAAACTTTACGAATTGATGTTTTTTATAGTTTGTAAACTCACAGGACTGAAATAAACAAGATGCTTAAATTGCTTCTCATCACTCATAATGTAATAATAACTGCTGCCGTCAGGCCGAAAGACAGGTTCGTCGGGAGAAAACTATGAAAACAGGGCAAAACAAACCACGAAGACATATTAGCTTGACTCAACATTGCATTAAACATAAAATTATAATTCGACATCAGATAATTCATACCCGGCCAACCCAACCCGTGCTGCTTGTGATTTCCTGACTCTGTTGTAGGAAAGAAAAAAAAAGCATATGAGAAAAAATAATTGCAATTGGATTAAGATTGTATCCAAGTAGTCCAAGACGTTAGGTGCACCAGTGTGCTTTCTGTCCAAGCGTCGCCGCTGAAGTCATACGTCTTCAAAACAACATAGTTCTGCGTTCTCTTCTGCCACTGCACTGCAATCCTCTCATCGGACGCCCAGGTAACAGTGCTCAGGTAGTGCTCTCTGTGATAAAAAAACACATGGTTTAAGCTTAAATTACTGAAGAACTTGCTGAAGAACACATGCGAACACCAAAACTCCTCACCCTGCCCCAACATTACTGGGAACCAGGACTTCATTGCTCGTGGTTGTGTTTGTGTCCCAGACAAAGAGTTTGACAGTTGGGTTTGGGGTCCCGGCCTTGGAAACAAACGAAGGAGAGCACGAAATGTGTGTTATAAATAAGTAAGTGCCCAGCCCAAAATATATGTACATTTGTTTACCTTCAGGCCTTCCAAGATGAGTTTGTTTCTTCATGGGAACATATTTAGAGAAATTTAGCATTATATCACTTGCTCACCAATTTATCCTGTGCAGTGAATGGGTGCCGTCCAAACAGCTGATCCCAATAATCCACACCACTCCAATCTATCAGTTAGTGTCTTGTTTTTCATTATTTTCTTGTTTTACACTCATATTTTAGCCCGAAGTGACAGTTTAAAGTTAAAATGCCTTAATGGGGGATTTATTTCTCATAAACATGCAACTTTTCACTTCGTAAGATTATTGTTTTTATCACTCTCATTCTAACGGCACCCATTCATTGATGAGCAAGTGATGAAATGCTAAATTTCTTGTTCTGCTGAAAAAATAAATTCATCTACTATACATCTTGGGTGGCCTGAGGGTACATTTTGGCAAACTATTCCTTTAACATTACGTTTTGCTTTTAAAACATGTCCTTTTACCTTGGGGTATGGTATTAAGACCGTTACCGGATACTGGCCTTGTCCGTACCATGTATACTCAATGTTGTGGACTTCTGAGTCGTTAAATTTGGCGTACGCCACAAACCTCCCATTTGGGGACCACCACAGAGCAAAGTTGGTGGAGAACATCTCCTCTGAAGAGAAAACAGAAGAACACTAGCTTTTTTGGATGATTAAGCTTTCAAAAAGTAAATGATCTCTATAATGAATGGTTGACATCCATCAGCTTCATTGAATATGTATCCCTTACCCTCGTACACCCAGTCAGGTACACCGTTGAGGATCAGATTGTGGGCTCCATCGGTAGTGACCCGCCTGAATGCAGAGGTGGGAGTTTCCTTTATATAGACGTCGTTTTGCCACACAAAAGCCTGCATGGATTTGAAAACAAATATATATCATTAAACATTTTTGTTGGGTGGGGATATGTGTGCAAAGGGTTTTGAGTTTTGGAGAACAAGCATGGCTAGCTACTTTCTGGACTTCTACACGCATATTTGGTGGAGAGAAAAAATCTAGGTCATTCCATGTCAACCCAACCAGACATTCTTCAGACTTTCCTCTTATAAGAAAAAAAAGTATCATATTTTTGCAAACTGGCCCACATTTGCCACTGTCACACTTGTCAAACTACTGCTATTTGTTGGAAAAAACAAAGCTACACCATTTTAATTATTGTCAAAAATGTAGTTATGTAGTAAGCTAACCTCAAAACTGTTTATAAGCACATATTAACCCATGTACCAGGGCTGGGGTTTTAACTAACTCTTCTTTTTTTTACCACAACAAGAATGTACAGTGAAAGAATTTACAAATACATGCAAACCATGTTTTAAAAATATTTTTGACAGGAAAATGTGCATTTCTTGAGCATCTGTTTTGAGAAATGATATTTTTCTCCCATTCGAGAGGTATTTATGTCACTGCCGAAATTGTGCTGCTTATACATGTGGCGGCCATTTGCAGCACCGAAAAAACTAAACTTTTATTTTAAATGAATTTAGACTAGAAAATGCGCAAACTAGCCTTCACTTTACAATTACTAAAAAGCTGTCACTTACTTCAGTTCATCACAACGTCTGACAAAGTTAATTTGCAGTACAGAGAGTGAACATTGAGTGAACGCAATGGCCAATCACAGGTGTTCCAGAAATCAACAGGTATGTCTGTGATTGGCTACATTGCTCAGCACTACAAAAACACATTCTAAATAGAATCTTTTGGCAATTTCCAGAGCGCAAATACACACTGGGGCCTTTACCATGTCTGCTTTGCTAATATCATATTATTAACTGAATGTGTTTTGACTGGATGAGCAAACGGATGTTAAAAATTTTCAGTTGCGTGAGTTGGCAGCCCTGACAGAACCAAGTTCCTCATAGACAGATAGAACAACTAATGACATGGCAAATGATGGCAATAAGGTTTTACGAAACATACATGACATTAAACTTCTGCATGAAGTGGTACACTGATGATACTCACCAGTTTGTGGCCCGTTGGTGACCATGCTAGGTACTGGATATCATGTGGGATATCTGTATTTATAAAATCACTGAAATAAAGAGCAAGTAAGTCCTCTTAGTGATCATTAATCACAGTAATGACATACCATAGCAGCTGGTTAGCATAAACAGCTAGCTAGCGTGATTTATAGCCTTTAAAAACACTAGTAAACAAACCTTTTTTCCAGGTCATAGATGGAATATGATGCGGTGTAGGAGTGTCTCCAGAGCTGGAGAAGAAAGATAACATTAAACATCTGGACACCAATAGCAGACGATGAATGATTCATTAGCCATCATAGCGCTTCATTGAATACCTTAGTGTAGTTGCTCAGGAAACAGACGTATTTTCGATCGGCTGACACCATGTAATCAAAAGCTGCCACACGGGACTGATAACATCAAAGAAAGACAACCATTGTGAGTTTGAGGAATCGACACACACGTGCATTAACGTTTAATTCGATGCTCTTATCTAAAAACAGAGAATTGCGCTTGGCTTGGTTTCAGAATTTCTGAAGAAACAAGAGGGGTGCTTTCTTGTGTGAAACTGGTTGAGTAAGTTGCTATGTGGTTGCTAGGGTACTCTAAGTAATTGCTAGGCGGTTGTTTACTGTGCAAATTATAAAAAAGACCCAACCCCACATCTTTGAATCTAAATTTTTGGGACTTTTCACTCGCTTAATGGCTCATGTAACAGAAATCACAGAAATCATGTAAACACTTTAATTTAGAAACCATTTCTCTCTATTAACTAGTTGCTTATTAACATCCATATCACTAGTGTGCTGGCTGTTTATTAGCACTTATAGAGCACATCTTATTGTGCTCTTCTTCATAACCATATTTTAGATAGCTTATCCCTACGCCATACGCAAACTCAACAACTACTGTACTAACTATTAATAAGCAGCGAGTTAAAGGAACAGTTAAAAATTCTGTCATCATTGACTCACCCTCAAGTAGTCCCAAATCTGTGCATTTCTTTGTTCTTTTGTAACCAGGCTGTTTTGGGTCACCATTGACTTCCATTGTGTGTGTGTGTGTGTATATATATATATATATATATATTTTTTTTTTTTTTTTTTTTGTTCAAAATATCTTCCTTATACAAGTTTGGAACTACTTGAGTAAACGAGTGAGTGAACGATGACAGAATTTTTACATTTTTGGGTGAACTATTCCTTTAAGAGTTTATTAAAGTCATCATTAATAATTGGTCCCCAAACTAACTCATTTGTTATGTTTCACACACATCTAGTATGTGGCATTTCAAAACACCACTACCTATTCAGAAAAGGGAAGAGGAGGTAAACACTCTTACAAAAATCTGTTGACTGACGAATTCACTTCCATTTCCCGTGATTGCATTGATCAGATGCAATGAACCTTCTGCTGTCTTGTGAAGATATTCATCATCTGAATGAAAAAAAAAAGTGCATAAAGGTAGCAAGTGGTTGATTTTATTATAGGACATGCTAATATCCACTTACAAAAGTTTACTAAATATCATGTATTATCATGTTTTTTTTGACTTGGTACTATAAATAAATACCACAGAACATGAATATGCATTTAAAAACACCAAAAATGCCATGGCAGAGCTAAATAAAAACCACGGTACATGCTACATTTCAAAATACGATAGTGCTTCTATTTGATTCCACAATTTGATTCTATTTGTGTTTACATATTTATTTGCAGGGGTTATTTATTTACCTGAGACCCAGCGCATGTTGTAGGACTTGGTTCTAGCAGTTCCATTAAAGTAATCTTCTAAAGTAAAAGTCCTCAGGGATACAGTTTTTTTCTCTGATAGATAGATAGATAGATAGATAGATAAATAAATAGACAGATAGATAGATAGATAGATAGAATTGATTTATTGAAACACAATCTTTGTCAGTGTATGTGTTATATAATAAATTGTGCATTGCAAGCCAAATCATTATCGTGTACAAAGTTCAGATTGAGGGAAAGGTAATGACTCCGATAAGAGCTGCAGAGCGTTCCGTTCAGCGTCTAAAACACGGATGTAAGCACACTAGCGTCCAACCACCTGTGACAGCCGCCTATTACATGAGTTAAGCGAGACTTATAAACCCATAAAACGTGTGCAGTAATAGTTTGACACGTTTTACACGTTTACCGTAAATCCATACAGCTGTTAATGAAACATAGCTATTGATTTAATGAAACTTATTAAACGTATCCACACAAATGCGCATGGATTTTTCCAACTTACCGTTGAGAAAAATGGCTGTTGGAACAGCTATCAACACAACGATCACTACGACCCCAAATGCTGCCAGAACCCATTTTCCAACTCCCTAAAATATGTAAAGAACAACAAGATAAATCCACTTTAAAAACAATCATACAAGCAAAGGACGCAGCACCATACTCTCCAAATGCGCTTTTACGCACACTCTCTAAAGTTAAAAACGTACTTTTACAATCTGTGCACGAAATATTTGCTCTACTTAGCACTTACTGACCATTTTAGAGTGAAATGTGAGGGTTTTGGTTTTAAAATTCCGTTATTATCCAGCGCAATTCGGTTTCTCTGTTGCGCGCTGACGCTCCCGAGGGACGAATAGAGTAGGAGTGTTAAATATTACCTCAACTACACTTGTAAAGGCAACAATAAAGTGGTGGCAGATTAAAGTTCGCATTCCTTTAAAACGCGGTGTCTTTGTCAGTGATGCAGTAATTTCTCTGTAATGCATGACAATGCTTCCAATGAAGCGGAACGAGGGGTTTTCTTCACAAAATAGTTTCCTCAAGTTTGTCACGAACGCATGTTGTAAGGGAATGAATCAGTGTCCTTACATATTGATGAGAAATTGATTATTGGCATTATGAAATGCTCTTTATTTGTCTAATTACGTGAGCTGCGAGGATGATTCGTCAGAAGCGTGTTACAGTTACAATTTGACTCGCGATTCATTCTATTGAACCGATTCGATTTCGAGCGAAATGATTCGCAAAGCGATTTTACAACATTAATGTAGCCTAGCTATTGTTAAAATGCTGGAATTATTAAGGATTTTAATGAGTAGTAGTCGCATTAATATTTGAACAGGCAATAATATTATTCCCTGTTATTCTGGTTAAAATTAGCTGTGGAACATTTTGGAACATGATAGCTAGTTGAGTTGGTCAAGCTTAATGGTTTGCTAACAGCTACCTCAGAACAAAAACTAGATGGCCACTAGATGGTAGCTGGTTTATTACTAGTTACAAAGGCTATTTTACAACAAAAATTAAAGGCAAAAATTGCGGAACTTCCCATTCGATTCACTGAAGAAAACTGTTCAAACTAAAGATTTGCTAAATGAATCAGATGTTCCAACACATTCACCTAGACACAATTGGTCCAGTATATCAGTTTATCAAATCATGAATCAAACCTTTATAAAATAGCCCACATTTACATGAAACTATGAAGCTTTAGTACTAGGCTATGTATTAGCGATAAAAGCCAAATGCTAACATTTCGTGCAGTATTAGTCTAGAATTGAATACATGGGGCATTACATTTCTCTGAACTAAGAAATCAAGCAATTTTCTCCATATGAATGATATGTCAGCTTATAAGCCAGCATTCCCTCAAATACTGTAACAGTCAGTTTTCTGACAACTTTACAGCAGGACCCATATTGCCTCTCAAGCCATAAAATTTATGACAGTCATTGATAAAGCAAATAATAAATAATGTGAGGTGACATAAGCGCACTTCCTTGAGCTGTTTTAAAGGAGATGAAGCATGTGTTTGACCTTAGCATACTGGCTTTATTATTAAAGCAAATTTCCTGATTTAAGTTGACACAAGTACTACACCATAAACATGTTAACATAACTTAATTAATCAGATCTTTAAAAGCTAGTCTAAACCTTATGTAGGCCATTTTGGGAATTAGATATTGCATGTTTCTACTTTGTATAAACAATTTGGTTAAGTTAGAATGGATTTCTTCCCACATTAAGACATTTATTTCCAAACATTATGATTCAGAATAGGGCGAACCCCTATTCTGGCATGTTCTGCATCGATTTTCTATTTTTTAGTCGTTTCTGTATTCTTTGAAAGAGTGTGAGAGAGTGTATTTATTATTTTGGTGTCTAAACATATGCTTCCTTTGGGTGTGGTGTTTAATGCTATTTCATAACCATGGATTGCAGTCGTGCGTAGTTGTGGTTTGTCCAAGAGTCAATGATTGTTTACGGTATTGCCACTTTATTTACAGCCACAGAGGAAAGAACCACTGTTGGACAACTACCCGGAGGGAGCTGCAGGGACACTCAATCAAAAGACTTTTACTGGCAGTTTTTAGTATCTAAAGAGCACCTTTAAAAATTTAACCCCATGCATAAACTGTCTTAGGAAAACTAACGAAAGACAATTTATTCTAAAGTTTGACCATTTTGCGAAAATGTTTCATGCATAACAACATAGTAGTGATGAATGATTCGCTGGCGATTCTTCTGAACTGATTCTTCAATGGAAATGATTCACATCATGTTCTACTATTAACAAAGTCAGAAAACCCGGCACAATCTTGCGGAAAAAAATTTATTGCGACAAAAAACTATTTTACGTTGTGGTGAATTGGTGTCTAATTCGTAAATCTGCTACACCCAATGACAATTTAGCGGTGGAGCTTGATGTTATCGTTTTTCTTAAAAGAATTTTTTGCGAGTAATTTCTGCAAAATTGTACAAAATAGTGACGTTTTATCAGGACATTGTGATGGAAACCCTCCTGCATTTGTTCGTTGATCAAATTACTAAATCAAAAGCATACGAATCACATCGTACGAATTTATACTAAATGATCACCTTGTATGATGACGCTTTATGACGACATTGACGATGCTTTATCACAAAATATTAATTAAAATATAATTACAAGTGGCTAAGATTTGTGAATATTTAATTAAAAATGGTCTTTATTTAATTATATTACTACTATTTATTATTATATATAGCTAATTTATTTTATTTTATCAAGGGTTGAAATCAAACAGACTGTTACCGACCATATAAGGATTCAAGATAGTATAACAAGCAAGAAAACATGTGATAACTAAGGGCCTTTTCCACTGGGTTGTAAAATACAACAGATTAGATGTTTCACGAAAGATTTTTATCATATCGGAGTGAAAGGTCACATCCATGCATTCAAGTCAGGCGTTTACTGTAATTACGGTGCTAATTTTGCAATAACCAGGATGACTTTCGCTTTTGACCAATCAGGGCAAAGTGCTCTGATGTCACTGTCCTGCAATAAAGGAACTGAATAGATGTGATGTCACAGAAAACAGTAAAAGGCCATGTGTGCCGTTTTTAGCTCGTTCACAGCTGTCTTCGGAAGTAGATTTTAAAACTTGTTTGCGCAATTAAACTGCGGCAACGTTTCCAACTAAAGCCAATCAGGACGTGTTACTAAATATTTCAAATGTGTGACTTGGAAAGGCTGAAGGACACTTCAAAGGCTGTTTTTCCCATATCGGCGGATCTTCAGAAATCATTTAGCAGCAGACAACAAGGTTTTAAAAGCCTGTTAAAAGCTCAACAAATATCATAGTGTCTTCTTTATTGACTGCGCTCAGGTGGAACTATCTGTCTCATCTGCCACAAAGCGGACTTCCTCTGCAAACAAATACACACACACTCACTTAAATTCGATATGGCCTAATGCAGCATGGGCTGCAGCGCATTAAAACATCCTTTTTTTGTGTCGCTTTTAACAGGTGATGTGCTTTAACGACATTGTAGCTGCATCACGGACGATGTCACGCTGCTTCATGACGCGTCTGGTCCAGTAATGACTTGTTTATCAAGAAAAACACATCATTATTTTGGGACACAATAAGGAATCACAGCACTTACGAGTCTCTGAGTGCGCAGTAATGTCGGAAACATAAAAGACACCTGTAAATACGTGCTATCCTCAAATTTCTAACTTTTTTTTTGGCTTGAAATATCTCAGCGCCTAAACACTGGAAGAGTCTTTGCTGGAGTTTTGATTGGTTTGACAGGATGTCGACTATCTGTTATAAAACTGGAGATATGTTTATCCAAGATAAGGGTCATTTTGATGATAACTATCTGGGCTTTAATGCATCAGAAACGTAGCCAACATAAATCCGGGTTCGGCCTTCTATATCCTAAAACATCGAAATTAGAGTAGAGCTCACATGTGCACAAACATTACTTTTTTAAATCTTAAATAAATATATGTATAATACTGTATGAAGAGGGACTCTCTATAGGCGTAATGGTTTTTATACTGTACAAACTGTATGTGCTATTGCCCTACACCTCTACCCTAACTGTAACTACAGGAAAATTTGTGCATTTTTAGATTTTAAGCGCAATTTAGTATGTTTTTTAAGCCTTTTGAATTACGGGGCATTGGCAGTGTCCTCATAAACCACCTTCAAACTCTAATACCTTTGTCATACCAATGTTATTAAACCAATTTGTGTCCTCATAAACTACAAATACCAACAAATAATAATAATATTAATTATAATAATTATTGTTGTTGTTTTTGTATATATTATTATTATTATTATATTGGATTGCATATATAATAAATGACTTTTATTTTATATTATTATTATTATAACTATTAAATTTAAAACAATTTTTGGTTACAATGTTATAACTGATATTTTCTGGGAGAAATGTACTTGTAGTAATAATGACTTTTACTTTACAAAACAGGTGTCTATATTTAGCACAAGGCCAGATTATTATTCCAGTCCTGTAGCTGCGCCACCTTCTGCCCAAGCTGTGAAGCCAATCAAAACATATAAACATCATGCTCCTTTTAAATATTGCCATTTAATCATCTCCAATACTTAGCTTAAAGCTTAAAATGCTTTGAATTAATCCACCCAAAGTTTCCTCCACACCATCTCTTACAGTTCAGTGTTGGTCTTGTTTTTCACGGCTCTGTAAATGTGAATGTCCCTTTGAGAGTCATAATAGACCTCTTGCACGGAGAAGCCCCGGCGCAGCTCCGTCAGGAACCGCTCGTCCCGCTCGTAACGAATCCGGCAGGACAACAACACCAGCGTGTTCTCCGAGCTCAGGTGTTCAAGAGTCCGCAGGAGGGCGGGGAACGTCTCCTCCAGGTAAACAATATCAGCTCCCAGGATCAAATCAAAGCTCCCTGTGGGATACAGATGTAGATTCTCACCCCAGGTAAGTTCGGATACCTGTACCGCCTCCTGCTGGCCCGGAGGAATGTTTTCACGCACATTGGCGGCCAGAAATTCAAGTGCAGGCTCTCGGTCTGTAATTGTCACATTGGCTCCTGCGAGAAAAGAGTAAGACTAAAATAAGAATTCTGTGAAGAAAAAATAAATTTTAACACAAAGTACTCATTCTTACCAAGCAGAGCAGCTACAATGCCCACCAAACCTGTGCCGGCTCCAAGCTCGATAACTCTCTTTCCTTTCAGATCCACCTTTCCCATCTCCAGGAACATGCAGAGCACCACCGCCTGGGACACAAACAGGGTTCGACTGCTCATTTATTAACGACTGGAAAAAGTACGAAATCCTGTGGGATTTGAACTAGAAACTTTTTTTTTTAACCAGTCTGATGAAACTGAACTTACGGCGTCCCAGACCACAGCAGCGACACCCAATCGGTTCCAGTCCTGGCTGAGTCTGATCCTGTGATTGGCCAGATCAAATTCGGCTGAAGTCTGGTGAAGTTTTGACAGCGCAGGAAGTAGATTCTCATCATAGGGCACCAAAGCCATCTTGAGCTCTTAAAATGTCTGAAAAGACCAAAAATGTTTTTTTTTTTTACTTTAAGTTAATAAGTTTATTAACCCCACAAGGGGCAATTTAAGTAGGGAAGTGACATCATATGACAAACACAACTTGACTTACTTCCTAGATGTTTTGCTGTCTATGTTGTATTTAAGAGAAAAAGCTTTGCACCCTCCACACCTCTTTTAGTGCAATAGGCAAAATGTAAAGAATCTAGCCTATGACCCTTTACTTTACCTAAAATAAATGTTAATTATAGATATAAAAGCTATATCTTTCTGTCACGTTGTATGTATAGGAATGTACACACCTGTTTGGAAATCCAGATTTAAAAGTCGCTTATTCAAATAATATGATTGCAAAAGCGAAGAAAAATGAGGAAATGTATAGAAAAACTGATACATACAATAAACAAGAGAGACTAGCATGGCCCATTCAGCGATCTGTCGCTCGTCTGTTTACTGCTGTCAGTCGTGACCCACAGGCGCCATCTAATGTTCAGGCGAGTAACTGCTAGTGTTTTTTTTTTTGACCGGAGCTCTTCAAGAATAATAATTTTTCCTTGTGCTGATATTGTCCTACTCTCTAACATGTGATTTGTCAGAGTTTGAGGAACTAACAGTATTTAGCAATGTAGCAACGTGAAGACCGGAGAAGTTCCTCCAGTATTTACAATTTTACAATACAAGCATCAGGAGATTTTCAGTAGATTAATGACACACATCTGTTAGGTGTTTTAATCTCCTCCTGTTGAAAAATGTTGAAGAGGCACGCATTCATCTTCTTCTGTTTGTGGCCTCTTGTTGGTAAGTTAAACATGCTTTTATGGCTTCAGGTTTAGTTCAATGTTGTTTCATCGTGTCTTGATGTGTTTCATGCAGATGGAGTGAAGATCATTCAGAATCATTCAATGTTACAGTCTACGGTAAGTAGTTGAATTAACTGTGTCCTTTCTTCACAATGTTTTCACAAGAAATCTTTTTTTAATCAATTGTATATATTTCAATATGTTGGAGGCAAAATTGTCATTTAAATTGCCTCGAGTACCTTATTGCTTTTATAAAACGGTTACCATGCTATAAAAAATATTAAAACTAAAAATATATGTTTTTTATTTTACTTTTTTTAAAGCAAGTTAGTTAAAGGCAGTCCTTCCGCTAAAAAAAAAATAGTTCCTCACAGAAACAGTAAACATTTAAATACTGTATGGTGAATAAATCAGAATCGAGGAATGGAACTAAACGTTTTATAAATAACACTCAATGTTTCTAGTATATACAGTAGTACTTTATTTTACCTTATTCTCTCATGTTTTCTAGCTCATCTTCCCATCCCTGTTATCACCAGATACTCCCACATAGCAAACGGACTTGGCCCAAATGTGGCCTCATAATGGCACTGCTGGCGTGTTGCCGGCACTGGCATGCATAATGTCAGCCGAA
>JAUCMS010000049.1:3606855-3629630 GCA_032357445.1 Enteromius radiatus
ATTTAACAAAAAGATATATGCACAGTCAAACAGAGTCAGAGGGTCCATATGTATGCACACAAACAGAAGCATTTACACAAGATGTATAATGTGATTATGTATTTAATAAAAAAATAATTAATTCAAAATAAAAATATTCCAAATAAATACATTGTGAGCTTTTTTGTGTAGTAATTTATATATATATATATATATAATTTTGTTATAAAATACTGTATAATAATTGTAATAATTTGTTTTTATAATAATGTTAAATATAATTATAATTAATAAAAAAAACTTAGATTTTTTTATATATATATGTGTGTGTGTGTGTGTGTGTGTGTGTGTGTGTGTTATTATTTAGTTTTATTTTTTATTAATAAAAAATTGGCAGAAAAATATTTGTATATTTATACACACGCACACACACACACACACAGGCTATATATAGGGAGATTATATTATATATTTTCTTTATATAAATATAATAATTATATACTAAAATATTTAATAATTGTATTATAATTTATTGCATTTACATTTTAGAGAGAGAGAGAGAGAGAATAATAAATAATTTAAGATAATGAAAATATAAAACATTTTAATTCATCTGGGAAGAGGCATCATCAGTTACAATAATAATAATAATAATAATAACCAGCTGACCACAGAATGAAAAAGTAAACTTCTTAAGATTAATTTGACTATTTGTCATAGTGAATGATGTCCTTACCATAATTATCTTGGTCATTAAAGATTTGCATAAATCATACCTAAACCTTCATGACAATTCACACTATTACGTCAGCATTTTAAAGTGATTCAAATGAAAAACGACTAAGAAAACTTGTTCTTTTCTGCAAAGTCCAGCTTCAGCCACAGTGGAGTGTCAGCTGAGAGCCGAGCACACTGGTATCAATAAAACTCGTGCATGTAAAGGGTTTAAGTTACGTTTTGAAGTGAAACCCTTCACAATAGAAGTCTTTAATTTGCTTCGACACTGGTTGGCAGTCGCCTCGGGTGAGAAAAGAGACTGCGAGTCTCGGAAAATAATTATGTTGAGGAGTGTCTTTGATGATTAAAACCACAAGGATGGGCACATAACTCAAACGACACTAAGACTCGTCCGACAGGTTTGGGGTGGCGGGATGAACCGTTGGTTTTTCGCTTACCCGGCGTTATGTTGACCTTTAAGACACATGACCTTTGCTTTGTAAACAGAAGCGATGCTTCCAACACTTATCATTACATTTAGGGTTAATAGCTCGACAGGTGGCAGTGCGCGAGAAAAAGAAATCACGTCCAAGTCCTTTAACATCCGCTGAGGAGTGTTTACAGTACATCGCGTGAACCGCTCTTTAATCTGTTATTGATAGTAAACTTATTCAGTGTTTACATTTGCGCTGAAAAAGCAACTCTGGCGCATTATTTAGTTGTTTTGGTACCCATTTGCCCCTATGGGATCATCTTACCAAACCACTGCCCAGTATTGTCTGAATTCCTCAAGGGTTTCATCAAAGGTCATTCTTTAGTCTGAGGATCAACACGGACAGAAAACAAACACCTTTATACATGAACGATGACGTATTGTGTGAGATGTGTCAGTGGGAAGCATTTTTTCTCAGACAAAGCTATATTTTTGGGGATTCAGAGCTACACGTGAGCGTACTGAAAACTATTTGGAGGCAAAAAGTACATTTTGTAAATCGCAGGTTGAATTATTTGTTGTCCAATTATTCATTAGATATAAATATACTATTGATGCGTCAATCATTATTCGTTCATATCAAATTAAAAATTATCAATTAATTGTTTAGTAACTAATTATTTATTTAATTAATATTTTATTTGAAATAAAACGGCTGTGAGGTGAGGTGCGTCAGATGCTTCATGGCAAACTGTGCCAGTGGCTAAAATAAAATAAATAAAATAAGGTAAATATTTGTGGTGTAAAGTTTGCCAGATGATTCATGGTAAACTATGCCAAAGTAAAATGTAAAAATAAATGTTTCAGATGATTCCCTGAAAGATTTTAGATGATTAATGATAAACAGTGCCAGTAAAATAAAATAAATAAAATAATAAAATAAAATAATTAAATAAAAAAATAAATTAAATTAAATTAAATTAAATTAAATTAAATTAAATTAAATTAAATTAAATTAAATTAAATTAAATTAAATTAAAAATTAAATAAATACATGTGTGGTGAAAAGTTTCAGAAGATTCACAGCAAACTGAACCAGTGCTAAAATTAAATTAAATTAAATTAAATTAAATTAAATTAGAAATTAAATAAATATATGTGTGGTGAAATTTTTCAGATGATTCACAGCAAACTGAACTAGTGATAAAAAAAATAAATAAATAAAAAACAGCCGTGTCAAGTGTCCAATGCTTCACAGTAAACTGCCAGTGACTAAAATAAAAATAACATAATATACAATAAAATAAATTATCTGTGGGGTAAAATTTGTCAAATACTTAACAGCAAACTGTGCCAGTGGTTAATATAAAATGAAACAGAATAAAATAAAATAAAACAAAATATCTAAATGAGTCGAATGATTTATGGTCAGCTCAACTAGTAATGATGAGTTTCACCAGCAAACTAATATTGCTAAAATAACATTTTCTTGTATGGTTTTACTGAAAAATTAATAATCAGCAGCAAAATGATTGTTTAATACGATATGCAAATAGATTTTGTATAATTTATGCTCATTTTTATTTCTTTATTTGCATTAGGCCTATTTTCTGCCTACATATTTTCAAATTATGCAACTGAACCCTTGACATTCCTAAGACACCTTTCTCTAATGTAAAGGTTGTTTGTTTAATAAGTTTGGTCTATTCTCTTGCAGACGACGGGTAAACCTCTGAAAATGTCACCTCACTCTCTCCTGACCAACCTGAATCAAAACAAAAGATTCAAACGAGTAAACCCACCAACAACAAAAGGGGGTTTAAAAAGTCATGACTCCGAAGGGAGTGGTGATGCACGAAAGCGCGTGAGAGGGGAAGGAGTGAAGGCGCGGGCCGAAACCTGCACGCCACAGGCCGCCAGAGAAGAGCGCTGGACTCGGTCTGGATGAGGCGAGGTATGCGGGCGAGAGTGGAAAGATAACGCGGAGAACGAGACACTCCCTCATTCGCGCTTTTGAGAACTTCTCAATGAGAAGAGAGCTGCGAATGAGGGCATTAGGCTAAGACAGGTACGAAAGCAAGAGAGTGAGAGACGAATGACAATGGGAAAAGTGAAAGACAAAATAATTATGCACATGGATCATAAAGAACACGATCCCGTACGTGTGTAATTGCACCTCACCTTTGTACGGTGTGTCTGGGACATATAATTTACAGATACACATGACTCGAAAACATTGTAATTACATGCCTTTGGGCTGGTTAAATGTACCTCTCTAGAATAATGATGCTAAATGACTGGGAAAAAGTCAATGTTCACATTATCACGGCCAAAAACCTTGCGTGAGCTCTTTTTTCCCACATTTGTATCATTACCTGAGTCACATTTCCTTGAAAACGTTTAATTGGAGCTGGATTAAAAGAGCATCCGTTTTATGGTGTGGTGTTGCATCAGCATATCATGCTAGCACTATGATCGGTGACTAAAGTATAGCTTGTTTTATTGTGTTCAGTTAGCCTAAATCAGGCTTGTTCCTCAAATCTAATCGTCAAGGGCGTGGACTGACATTGATAGTGAACCTGTAGCTTTTAGAGCTCATTCTGAACATACCTAACAGGGCAATAACCTTATCAGATACAGCCACGGTGACTGAAACACTTCACAACAACAACTTTCATTTAAAACCCATGCCTAACTTGTACATTTTGATGAAGCTTGACATAAAGAAAATTCTTGTAAATAATAATACAAAATAAAAAAACTCGACTTATGTCTGTTGTAATAAATATTCAGATAAATACAAACAATTAAAACACCTAAAATAAGCACCTACATTTTTAATTTGATAAATTGTTCTATTTTTACATATTGTATCATTATATATTTTGCATATGCAAAAAATAGAATGCACATGCATTTAAAATAGAATATACAATAGTGTGTAAAATATGTCAGTTTCATTTTTTTTATTCTAAAAGTCAGTATTCCAAATTTTAAAAAGTTCTCACTTTTACCTTTGAAGTTAACTACAAATATTTCATTTAGTCTTGATGTGTAGCTATAAAGGCTGCATGCTATACAGAGCTAGAATTATTAGTAATTTCTTTAATACTTTCAGATGAATTATGTCATGTCACACCACAGTACCTGTATGATTTATATAAAGTGGTGCAGTATGAACTACTGACCTTTTTTTGGCTTTATGTCATGTTAAATGGCTGTTATTGTTAGCAAACGTTATAAAGTGGTACTCTTTTGTTATGTCTATCCTGACCCATCAAACCCTAAATTCTGGGGAATTAACCTAGAATTAATGATTATTCATGAAATCGCGTCGATCAGGTTAGGCGAGCCTCAGGGCTCTGTCCTGGGCCATTTTACAGACGCACCCATGGGCACACCTGTTTGATGCTTTTCCGATAATCATTACCATAAATAAGCTGAAATAACCACACCCCTCAGTCAAACTGTATAAAAAGACCATTGGCTCTACAAAACCATTAAGCAGCTGTCAGAAGTGTCCAAACAAAGCGCAAAGGCAACAGGAACGGAAACCATGACTCAGGTTACCCAATCTTTTTCACGCAAGAGCTTATCCAGCTCCAGCTCTCGTCCCTTCACCTCGCTCTCGCTCAGCGGTGGATACTCCAAGCGCATCGCCGTCGGTCATGCGCCAAGTGTCTACGCAGGTGCAGGGGGCTCCAACATGCGCGTCTCTTACGCGCAGAGTAGCAAGAGCGGTTTCGACCTGGCCAGCGCGCTCGGCGGCGGTGACAATGGCTACGGTGTGGCTTTTAACGAGAAGACCACCATGCAGAACCTCAACGACCGTCTGGCGAGCTACCTGGAGAAGGTGCGCTCCCTGGAGAAAGCCAACGCGCAGCTGGAGCGCCAGATCCGGGAGTGGTACGAGAAGAGAACCCCTGTCTCCAGAGACTACAGCCACTATTATGTTACCATCGAAGATCTGCGCAAAAAAGTGAGACATTTTATTTATTACAAAACTGTAACACTTACATTATTTGGCTAACGGGAATGGAAAATATCTAAATGAAAAGTAAACTATACTACTTATATATAATAAGACTGTAATACTAAAATGATTATATTTTATTTGATATAAAACAGTAAGTTAATAAAACTAAAACTTTGTTTGTATTGGATAATGATATCACCAGGGTTGTTGTTTTATATATATATATATATATATATATATATAGAAATGAAGACTAGAGATTTGATTTTGGCTCCCAGTTGACATAAAGCAAGTTAATCACAACTAAATAAAACGAATAAATAAAAAGCAATAATCTAAATAGACATGTTTTAGAACGCATATACAATCTATATAATGGATACATAAAAATATATATAGAAATATATATAAAAATGCAAAGGGTGTCTAATTTTTTTATGTTTGTCTTCAGATCGCTGTCGCCAGTCAGGACAATGCCAGAATCATCCTTCAGATCGACAACGCCAAACTTGCAGCCGAGGACTTCAGAGTCAAGTTAGTACAAAACCCTTTACCTTTTGCTAATTCCATCAATTAAAACCTCTTTTCATGAAGTTTATATAACTAATATCACATTCCATTCTAGTAATTAGATTGTAGAAAACTGTCTAGACTGGTAAAGCAAGCTTTAATTCCCAGCAAGGGTTTATTTTATGAGCTTATTAATCCCCCACACCCCACATTTTAACACTTGAGTTTTTTTAGATTCCCAACCCTAACTATTGTTATTCTTGGCGGCTTCAGGTACGAGAATGAATTGGTCCTGCGCCAGTCCGTGGAGGCTGACATCGCCGGTCTGAGAAAGGTTCTGGATGATCTCACCATGTCTCGCTCCGACCTTGAGATGCAGATTGAGGGTCTGAAGGAGGAGCTGGTCTACCTGAAGAAGAACCATGCAGAGGTGAGATCAAAAACATTTAATAGCCTTCCAGGCATGGCAAACCTGGTGCAGCGAAGCAAGATCATTACCAAAAAATCCACCAAACCAATTATTTTCTCCAATCAAGTGTAATTAAAAAAATTAGGCACTATTAGAAACGCTAATCCTGTAATTAAATGTTACCCGGAGCACTGGAGTTTATTCACATTTACCACTACAATCGGAAATTTGTGTGAAAGTTACATATAAAAATGTAATAATTTTCTCTACCTGTAGGGGGAGCTTTAGTTGATCGAAACTGCATAGCCAGACCCCTAATTATTACTCTCCGCTCAAATTGCTACTAGTAGTAGTTTTTATGGATGTTAAAAAAGATATTTCCTGCTAGCTGTATCTAGAGGGAGCCATTTGTAACTATTTTGCGAAATTTCACTACTCAAAGATCAAGCACATCCATCTCCTGCAATATCGACTGCCAACATTTTTCGAAAAACGCGCAATGTTCGAAAAGGTGCATAAGCTAACAGCTACTGTTCTGTAGGAACTCGCAGCTCTTCGTGCTCAAATGTCCTCCAGCAGCGTGAACGTAGAGGTTGACGCCGCACCTCAGCAAGACCTGGCCCGCATCTTGGAGGAGATCCGACACCAGTATGAGGGAGTCATCGAAAAGAACCGCAGAGATACAGAATCCTGGTACAAGGGCAAAGTAAGTGTTTTTGATCATATTCTCGATGGCTAAAACATACACAATCATGCAGATATTGACCTCAAACTTCTATCCCTTCAGTTCGATGAACTGAACAAGCAGGTAACCACCAGACAGGAAGACATCTCAATGTCCCGCAGTGAAATCAGCGAGCTCAGGAGGACGCTTCAGAGCCTGGAGATTGAACTACAGTCACAGCTCAGCTTGGTAAATGTCTATCCGTCTCTTTGCAGTTCATACTAGCTTTAACATGTCTACAACCACTAGGGGGAGATTTATTTTATCCAATATGCACACCCCTATTTATTATTCTAGGCTCAAGTTTCTAGTAGATTTGATCAATAATGTTGACATTTTACAATAGCTGCCTCTAGAGGGAGCCATCTTATTACGCGCACTCACCGTTCTTCTATGCTTTATGATTTGACAGAAAGCAGCACTGGAAGGCACACTGAGAGAGACAGAGTCACGGTACAGCATCCAGCTTAACCAGTTGCAGGCCGTTATTAACGCTCTGGAGATGGAGCTTTCTCAGATGCGCATAGACATCGAAAGACAGGGCAGCGAATACAAACTGCTCCTGGACATCAAGACCAGACTAGAGTTGGAGATTGCTGAGTACAGGAGACTTCTGGATGGAGAGGAACTGCAGTAAGTTTTTAACAAATACACGTCTTTATAAAGATGCCAAAAGTTGCACGATATTTATTTATTGTTTTGTTACAGGAGACAGACAATCAAAGTTGTAGAGGTTGTAGCTCCTCCTCCTCCCAAGCGTAAGTGTTTTTAAAGTGGATTTTTTTATTATACTTATAAAAAAGTATTTACTATTATAAAATACTACATAAATCAATTTAAATAATTTTAATTCAAATATAATAAACATTTTGATATTTAGTTGCATTTGTGTAGCTTTAACTAAATAATTGTACTTTATTTTTCTTTTCCAGCCGAACCTGTGGTGACCAAGCGTGTTCGCACAGTAATCGAAGAGGTGGTTGACGGAAAGGTCGTTTCTCGAACAGAGGACGTTGACGTTGAGGTCTTGAAGAAGTAAAAAAAACAACAGCAATGAGATCCATGAATCCGGCATGAATTTTCAGCCTCGGTATGGATGATTAAATTATCCCTGTGCGACATGCCATGTGAAATCCCAAGAAAAAAAATAAAAAGACAAGCTGCGAAATTGAATGTGTTGGCTCTTTCATTCCTATAGGAGTAGCAGGTCGACATTTATCAAAAACAACACTGAAAATAGAAGTTTGAGCTGTATTATATTTGATTTGACGTGTGTCACAAGCGTCAAAAGACGAGTCAGCTTAATTAAGCACAGTTACGCCAGTAAGAAACAAAACAGTCGCGCTCTCACAAACATACAAACGCACAAACACAACTGGGAGGTATACAAACATGACACACTGTACAATTCCTCTGACATCTTAAAAACATACTAAAACAAAAATAACCACCGTTATCTTTTCAGAACACTTTTAATATATAACATTGTATTTACAAGTATTTCACATATGACACTATGTAGTTAAGAGCCCCCACCCACCCTCACCCCCCACAGGTGTCCGTATCTGACAAAATGTTCAACATAAATAATTAAACGGCATATTTTTCCCCATCACACAATTACAGTATAAATTCTACAGTAGCACAGCTGACTACCACAGTCAGTTGCAAAGTGCTGTCCTTTTTTCATTCGTTTTTTTTGTTAAATACAAAAATACCACCACTTCCGACGCAACGCCGGTAGTAAATTTCTAGCTGCTGCGCTATAACGACGTACACTGAAGCAAAATTGGCTCACATTCAAAACGGTGGGCGGGATTGGTCCTTAATTCCAAATCGTTTGCGCAATGGCACCGCTAAACATTGTATGGGGGGGGGCGTTCATAAAAAACATTCGCAAACAATTACGATGGTCCGGAGTGTTATTTTAAAAACATTTTGCTCTATGCTTCTTGCGTATCTTTCCTCTTCAGAATGCAGAAAGTGATCACTTAAAACTAAAAACGCATTAAATATATTGATAGTTGCGTTTTGCACTTGCGGTGAATAAAACATTAAAGCGGCCAATGAGTTTTGTAAATGCCATCATCTCCACAGCCATAGCTAGAACTAAGTGAACTATGACCACCTTTTGAGCATACAGCAGGTAACTGCTAACAGGTATCTAGTTAAAAAAACAGGAGATATGGATAAGCATAACCAATCATAAGCAGAATTTAAAAATCGTCATCTTCAAAGTATCTTTTTCCTCGAATAAAAAACACAATATGAACAACTAAAATCTGAAGGTAATCGGTTTCTTACAGTAGACGTTTTGCAAATTTGATCGTAAAAATGGAAGAAAATTGGTAATTGTGAATATGTGGTGATCTTTAAGCTAACCAGAGACTAAATCATACATTAAACATTTAATTTGCGTCCATACTTATCAATTGAGTATCTAGTTTCCACCAACGAAGCTTCACAGCTTTAATTTGTAAATAAAATGCTTCAAAGATCCGGCAAACATGGATCTGAAAGAAGAACAGCTGCCTGATGCATATTTAACGATATAAACGCCAGCCGTTACGTACTACACGTAGCCTTGCAATAAATAGCGATTAGCCAAAGCGACACACCAATCGGTTTTAGAGGCAAACAGCTTTGAAATTTGGCAGCAAGAAACGTCTTTACCATGGCTCGATTTCAGCGCAGCTGGTGGCCTGATAATTTCGCTAAATTTAGAGAGAGAACTGTAAAGTTACCATGGAAACTTTATCAAGTAACAAAAGTCTAAGTACTTTACGAAAAACCATCTTTAAAGCGCCAGGGTAAAAACGAATTAACTGTATCGTTAAAAGATTTGTTTTTTGTTCAACGATAAAAGTATATTAACGATTTTAACTTATGTTTCAAACATAAACGTTAAAACAATTACAGTCGCAGTCGGGAAAAGGGAAGAGAATGGGCCGAGCACCTGTTGCTTTCAAGTTCACTGCTAAAAATCCCCCCAAAACAAATAAATAGAACATAAAACGTGCTGTCGTTAGTCGCAAGAGTTAATTCTGACATGGACTGTGGCTCATTTCAGCTTTTGGCACAAAAGCAAAAGCAAAATTCTTTCTCTAACCCAAATAATTAACATTATTAACAGTACCTACTCATCAGTAACCTGATACTTTTAATTTCGTTTTTTTTTTTTTAACAAAAAAATCCCCTTAAGTCATTGTTTGTCGCTGTAAAGTGCAATAGTGCATTTTCGTCTGTATTCTAGCTTGCAGGCGGTCATGTCCGCTGCCTTTCAGCAGGGGGCGACAGCGAGCTGAGCGCAGATCTCACTGGCAGTAGTTGTAAATCACAGAAGAACCTCAGAAACACTGAAAGACGGCGTTCATTCTTCCTTTTCGACCGGAGGCTCCGTCTCGCATGGCTTTACGATCTCCTCAATGTAAACTTTCAGAATCGCTTCGCAGACAAAGCGGTACTGGCTCTGAAAACAAAGAAAATGGATAACAAGTGACTCAGACGTTTAATGAATAAACTAAACAAAACCGTATTTATGAACTAACAAAATAAGATTTGATTTTAAAACTTTTTAAGTCTGGATTAACCAAAATTTTGAGTTTGTAGCGTCAAATCTTAAATATTTTGAGATGCTTAGTTGTTTTTTAAAATACTTAATAGCAAGTCTAAATTGTTTTGTGGAAAAATATCGATATACAAGGAAAAAATCAATTTATTTTGCGCAGTATATAGCACAGAATCTAAGATATTTATAAACGTTAAGTTAAGAGTAATTAAAGTAAATTGTTTCTGCAGCTCATGATTGCTTTGGGGGAAAAAAAGAACGTGACGTAACTGTAGACGATCAATTCAACGCAATTCAATTAACTGGTTTGACTCAATATTTATAGAATCTGTCTGTATTAATCCACTGCTATATAATTTTCAGAAAATGCTTTTGCGATAAATGCTCATCTACGTACTAATGTGGATGAAAATACTCACTGGAGTCTGGATCATCATGGCACGCTGGTCTCTCATGGTTCTGACGATGTCTAAAGGATAAACTGACTGACCATTTTCTATCAAACACATCGCTGTTTCCATGGTGATAAGCACCCCGGTGCGACCAATCCCAGCGCTGGAAAAAAAAAAGGGGGTGGAGGTAATAAACATTTTGCTCACTTTTAGCTTAAGAGATGTGGATACTGTTGGGACATTTCTTTTATGCCTGACCTGCAATGAACCACTACAGGTACTGATGCGTCCAATCTTTTGCTGCGTACTTGACTGACAAAGTTCAAAAAGTCTGACGAATCATCTGGAACGCCGTGATCAGGCCACGCCAAGTACTGCATCTGACAAATCTGCCTTTCTTCTTTACTCTGAACGAAAATCCAAACCCATATTAGAACAGAAATCTATTTGCGCTAAAAATAAAAACATTTAAAGAGATACGTCACCTCCATGTGTGTAAGCGTCAAATCTCTGAGCAGGTACGCCGAGTTCCCTTCCTCCGACACACATGTAACCTGAAAGCCTCCATAGGTGCCACTCGCCGAAACGTTTGGCCAGTATTGATGACATTTCACCTGAAACAGAAGTTATGTCTTTTAATAGAACTCCGAACACAACCATGTGAAAACCTTAAAACTACATTAAAACGACACAAAAACTGTAGTATTTATAAAATGATACGTAATTTTGCCACTACCATGACATTCGCTGTAGTTCTGATATCAGTCTAAAATTGCACTCTTATCAGCCAATCAGGACCAGAAAGAACTGTTGTATGAATATACTTTTAAAGAAATATCTTCATACCCTGCCACGTTCGACTTGTGTCGTGAGCATGACCACTAGAGCGGCGCTCTGTTCCCACACCATCTGCCAGAAGTCGGAGCAGGTCGCAGGAAGAGGCCCTTGGCAGGCGATATACCGCTTTACTTCCCCTTTACCAGGGATTTCCATCTGAATACAAACAAATATATACAGATGACAGTTTTCCAAGAACAAAAGGTTGACTAAATAACTTTTAAATAACCATAATTAAATGATGAATGCTTACATTAATGAAATTTGCATTGATGTAATCGTCAGTGCCCTTCAACACAACTCGAGTGGTGTCATCTGTGTCACAAAATAAAGCGGCATGAGCGTCCAGATAATCACGAAAACATCTCTGAGTGCAACTCAAACACAAGCTTTGTGTACTCACATGGAGAAATGTCCCGATAGCGGTTTTTGGAGATGTTTTGTGGCAATCTGGCACATGACATGGACATCCCAGGACGCTTCCTGTACAGTTGCTGTAAAAAATGTTCATGTTTTAGCAAAACAAAATGCAATTTCTGCCTAAGATTTCAACAAAAATAACAATCTCTGTGTGTTACTGTGTTTCATTTTCATAGCTAAATTGGTACAGGGTCATGACAATAAAAACAGCAAGCTCAGAACACAGGAAGTAATTGAGACAGTCTGAAACGAGCAACAGGAAATTATGTAACTAAAATGTAAAGCAGCAGACAACCCAGTGCAATGCAGGAACTCTAGATGTAGACAGCAAACAAACAAAAATGAAAATAAAAAGTATATGTGATACACACACACACACTTTGCAGTTTATATTTATTTGCAATACATGTTGCAATTATTTGTATTAAACAAAATCAACTGTTTTGACTATTAAAAAATCTATTTGTTTTGTTTATTAAAAAAATAAAAACATTATTTGTTAAATTATTAAAAGGGATATACAGTGACTGAATACATGGAGATATGACATTATATATATATATATTGTAACAAATATTATAACATTATAATAAATCTATAATAACAATTAAAAAAATAATATTGTCTAATATTTCTTAAAACACAATTCATTAAATAAAATTTATATATTAATATTGGATCTACATTGCCTGAATAAATATAAAACACACACACATATATATATATATATATATTTTTTTATTTAGAATATATGTATCAATCTGACACATAAGACCAGCAATGTAAATTATTTGTAAATAATAATACATACATCTATGACATTTTAAAACTTCTATTAAAAAAAGGTTGATTAATTTACAGCTAATATGAAAATATAATTAATAAAAACTTAATATTAATTTAGAAACATGTTCACAATTTCTATTTCATTTTCTAACATTTCTTAAAATATTATTTGTTAAATTCTTAAAATGAATACCACAATTAATTACATATAAACATTAAAAATATAAATATAATAGCATAATAAATATAACATATTATAATTTGACAATGATTTTTACTATATGAAAATATATGAAAATACATAAGATTAATAAAATGTTACAAACTTCCGAATTCCAAATTTTTTACATAAATAAAAATGCTCTATCTACAGTGTCTAAATAAATATAATTATAATCTAATAATATATTTAATAAATGTATTTACAATATATTTATACATCTGTTGCATAAGACCACCAGTGCAATTTATAAAATCAATTTATAAGATGTTTAAATATATTAAAAGTGTAGACATTATACCAATATAAAAATCTACTATAAAAAAAACTAAATTAATTATATATACACCTTTATATCAATACACTCAATATCAATCAATATATATATATATATATATATATATATAAAATGACACAAATGATTTTATTCGTGTGTTGTGTATCTTACATCAAACTGTGCAGGCACGGTGCCGCTGGACAGGCCATCTCTCAGCAGCTGTATGGAGGATCTCAAACTATCGGCCTCTGAGTGAATCAGCTCCAGACTGGACGTCTCTGGAATATACTGGAAATCCGGCTCTAGATCCAGCTTCTCCTGCTCCTCGTCTACGTCATAGATGGCTGAGGAATAGGAAGTAAAGAAAATGAGTCTATTTTAGATTTCACATATAATTTACGCTATTAAAATTCATATTTAGAGCCTTTCCGGACAGATCGTACCATTGGGCCTGACGAGCAGGATGAGCTCTCCTGATTGGTCCTCGCAGCTGGCCTTGATTAGCATAACCACGTCATCGTGAGTGTGCTCTGAGATATCACGACCGTTAATCAGCACCACCTGATCGCCCTCATTGAGGCGCGGCATACACATATCAGCCTGACAGAGGTCAAAGGTCAGAGATGATAGGTGAGGGCCATATACATCACAGCAAGAAGTCGAAAAAGCAACGTTTAATCTAATCTGTTTAAACAACAAACTGAATTTCATCTTTCAAACTTCAGTATTCCTGTCTGAGGGAATGAAATCAAGAATGAATCATCGGACTGAGCTGCTGTTTCTGAAGCGCCTCGTGACTTTAACGAGACTTGTGTCACCTGACACATCATCTTATCTCTGAGAGATGCATGAACTCACTGGAGTTCCTGGAGCCACACGCGACACTATGATGGGCATCCTCTGATCAGCGCCACCCTGTGGATAAAGAGCCATACATTAATACATACAAAAAAAAAGAAAAATAAATACATATATTTTGGTAGCAAAAAAAGAAAAGAAACGAAATTATACATATACATATATATATACAGAGAGAGAGAGAGAGAGGTTTATATATTTACATTTTCTTAATTAAATAATATAATAATAAAAAAAATTATTGTGGTTATGTGCATTTTAATGAAAAAAATTAATAAAAGAATGAATTTGAAATCTGAAGGTATTTTTTTTAACTAGTCTAACTCAATTTTAATTTAATAAATATACATTATTAAATAACAATATGAAAACAACAATATTAATTATTTGTTTGTGCAATTTTAATTATTAACTATGTTATATAATAAATGTGTGTGTATATATATATATATATATATATAAATATTTTGTGTGAGCGTCTGTGTTTGAGCGTACATACATTTATTTTCATATAATTTGTATCATATATAAATATTTCATATATAAATGTAAATATAAACACATTTTTCTTAAATACAGTATCTCACAAAAGTGAGTACACCCCTCACATTTTGGTAGATATTTTGTTATATCTTTTCAAGGGGCAAAGCTAAAGATATGAAACTCACAATTTTAAAATACACTTGAAACGTAAGCGTTAAATAGCAGACGCTAGCATTTTATGTCATCTGCTATCATCTAAACAATTCTAGATAAAGAAACAACATGAAATTTTTATTTTTATATATTTATATATTTTATATAATAAATATATATTATTCATGATATTAGTTTTTGCATCTGTACCTGAACAACCAAAAAAAAACCAAAAAAACTGCACCTTAACGTTAAATCCGAATCGTCCGTTCTCATCCGGCCTCATTTTAATCAGAACAAGATTATCATGAGGCACGGCTCCATTCTGTGGGAAAAAACAAATATGAATCAAACACATGTAGCGTTTATATATTTGTAGTGAAGTCAAACTATAAACGAGAGATTAGAGCGTGTGTCAGTGAGATAGTGTTTTTCCTGACCATGCTCTTTCCTGACGCCGCAGGTACGTTGTAGAGTTCGCCGAGGTGCTCGTCCAGCTCGTGCTGGGACTGAGATCTGCCGTTGTGGGTCAGAGGCTCTCTTCTGGACTGTTTTGGGGGCAGAGCCGGCGGCTGCTCGTCTGTCGTCACATCAGGAGACCTGGAGAACATTCATGCAAAAATTAATTCATGAATACATAAAGTATTGCATCTGTGGGCGATGTAGCTTAGAGGTCAGAGCCGGTAACTGCAAGATACAGCAAATAAATACATAAATTAGATGCTAATAAATAAAGTCTTGAAAACAGAGTCTAGGCATGATTTGTATGAAGGAGTATGTGTGTAAGTGTTTAGCGCCATCTATAGCATTTTTAGAGAAACCACTAGCTCACCACTTTTAATAAAGAAACGGACTGTGGAGCATAGATGAATAATTATGCAGTTTTTCTAATATTCTTAAGCTTAAGAATAAAACACTAAACTTAAATTAATAGATGCATGTAAGGTATTACAATATTAATACAATTAAGTAACTACTCAATTTGAAATTTTATTAGTTAGAAATACTAAGCTGGGTTCTATACTATACGAAAATGCTTTTAAAGAGTTAAATCTGGCACTATGTAATAAAACAATAAATATAACGATAAAACATTGGCAATAAAATTATTAAATCACAATATTCTTAAACTAGCATAATGTAATAGTTTCTCCAAACATGTCTTTACGAATAAAAAAAATAAAAATAAAATAAAATACATCAGTGCAGCAAAAACTAAAATCAATAATGAAATAAACAACAAAAAATTAAAGTTAAAATCAATAGCAATTTTTTACTCTTACACTGTAACGTTTATATTATAAACTTTTTTCTTAATTTTTTTAGCACTATATATGAAGAAACAAATGTTCAAAATTAAAACTTTCATTTTATACATTTTTATTTATTTATTTATTTTTTTGCATTTATTAAACTTTTATTTTTGCATAACTCAGACCTCTCGCACATCTTTTCACTTATTTTATGAATTTTTCATAACTTTTCCAGATGTGCTTGATTTCCAGACCACATGCAAACAGCAATTTCTAGTGGATTGAATATTTTAGAGTCAAGCGTAACTTTGATTTAGTTTTTTTCAAAGCAAAAAAAACCCCTCAAATGTTTAAATGTAAAATTTTTAAATTCCCTGATCCCAGATTTTTTCCATAACCGTGTGAACTTTGTCTGTAAGCAGGGATAAACTGAACTGTAAACCATCCAAAGATCATGTGTAAGATGATCCGATTCCCCCCGATTCCCCCATTTCCAGACTTTTCATAAGGCAGCGTATCCTAGGCAACAAGGATGATTTATGTTCTGTAAGTAAGTAGCAGGAGGCATGAGCAGTGCTGTATATCTGCTGGGTGTTTAGCGAAGATTTCCAACAATTCATCAAAGCTCTGCATATTTGCATAGCAGGCGAAGAGTATTAAGACCCAGGACTGTTGCTCAGAGAGAAGCCATGTCTGCGGACACACACACACACACACACACAGGGTCTCATTATGAATGCTCAGATTTCAAGCATGAAAGCCCCTCTGCTCTGCAGTCTACAGACAGCGCTCAGCGCCCCGGCCTCCAGGACATTTACATAATAAAAACAAACGAGGCTAAAAAAAATTCGCCGTTAGAGCGAAGACCAGGATTGTTTGGACTGTCAGGCTGAAGGGAGAGATATCCGTTTCGTCTTTTGTGTTGTTTAACTGTGGGTTGTGACAGTTGAATGTGCAGAGTCGAAAACGCTGAATGGCGTAAAATTGTTCGCAATAACCAGTTGAAATGAATGAAGGTTAGTGTACAGTTCGCCCGATCCGCTTAACATACAAATTTAGACTTACTGCAACATTGTTTTTGCAGATATTTCTAATAACTAATTGCTTTAACTAATAAAAACTAATAGTGTGCGATTAATCAATTAGCTAAGTCTTATACTGTAGCATTTATATGTTCAACCTTTTTTTTGCAAACAACATAAGAATGGTTTACGAATTATTAACTAAAATACAAGACTACAAAAATGACGTTAACAATGTTAAAAAAAATAAATAATAGTAATATAAATTGTACTATTGTGTAATCATATTTTTTTTTTGCGCAAGCTGCTAATTTACGCATTAAATTGAAAGTGATAGTTTGCGTAAACTTTACAATTTATGTTTAACTAAACCACATGACTGCAATAATTAAAAAAACTGGCATTAGATTTTACTATTTTTTTACCATTATATTTCAACTCTAAAATCTTGCAAAAACTATAAATTTACACGTGAATTCTTGGCCCAGAGGGCATTACTTCCCACTTTGATAATTACTGTACCTGAACATCACATCCTTTCTTTTTTCCCTCAAATGTAATATATCAAACATATTTGGACATTATCTAAAAATGACTATAGAAATGTAACGTTATACCGTTGATAAACAATATAAAAACAGACTAGTGCTAAATGCATAGCATTTGAATAAAACTACTAACGTTACAGTAGCAGGGAATATGAAAGTTTTTTGACCTGAAGACACTAATGTTGATGTGTCTGCATTCCTTTCAGTGGGCTTAAATAGATCACCCTTTTACAGCAGTGTAACAAACTGACCATTTTTACCTAAATATGATTTTTAGTTTATGCTAGTAACTTACTTTATGCGTCATTAGTTGCGCGCGCTGCAGTTGTTCAGATCACTGGAGTTGTTGAATCGAGAACAGCTGCAATCGGATCAGTCCAATCCGAGAATGAATCGTTTGGTGCGATTTGCGAACCGGTTGAACAGGTTCATTAAAAAGAATCAGTTTGTTAATGAATGGGAGCACGTGATATATAAGTAACGATATGTTTTATGAAATGTAGTGAAGTAAGAAGTACGATCCTTTGCTTAGAAATGTAGTGAAGTAAAAGTAAAAGTTGCTAAAAATAAAACTACTCCGGTAAAGTACAGATACTTGAAAAATGTACTTAAAGTACAGTAACGAAGTACAACTACTTCGTTACTGCCCACCACTGTGTACGGCATATAAATAAAAAAATAATAATGCAAACTGCCAATAAATTTTTACTGTGGATTATTCATAAAAATCTAACTTTTTAAAATACAAGTAAATATTTTTTTACTATAAACTTACACATTAAATTAAATGTAGTAGTTTGTGCAAACACATTTTATGAATGATTAACTAAACTAAAAGTAACCAAAAATTACTATAAAATGTTACAATAGATTAAATGTAGCAATCTTGCACAAACTTTTGTTTGTACAAACATGTTACCAGACTCAGATAAAAAAAAATTATGAAAACTGGCAAAAAGTGTCACTACTGATAAACTGAAACATTCTTATGCATAAGCTATAAACTTAAACACATTTTTAAAGTGTCAGTTTTGCGCAAAAATGCATATATGAACTAGAGGGCTCCAATAACTAGGTATCGCAAATATATAAAAAAAAGATAATAATAATAATAATAATAATGCAAACTCTCAATAAATGTCACTATTGATTCATACTTACACTAACCTATTAACGTACACATTAATTTGAATATAATAGTTCGCGCAAACAATTTTTTTTTTACAAATGACCAACTATTATTTAACTTTTGAAGTAATTTAAAATTTGTGCAATGTTTGTGTATGAAAAAAAAAACCCATTGTAACGAAAACCATTAAGTTCCGTTCACACCAAGCACAAAAACTGTAAATATAACGATAGCGATAACTATATTTGCGTCTACACCAGCGAACGTTATTGTCTGTTAAACCTGCCGCTTTAAATTCCCAAGCGCGTGATAGCAGGATTGATTCTGATTGGTTGTCAATGTTTCTCTCATAACAGCTGGAAAAAAATCGTTCTGAAAAAGATTAATTTATCGTTATAGTTGCGGTGTGGACGCTGCTATTCTTTAACATTGAGAACGATTTTTTTAAACTATCTTTATCGTTATCGTTATTTTTAACATTATCATGCTTGGTGCGAACAGGGCTTTACTCTTACATTGTAACATTGACATTAAAAATATGCTACACACAAAATGTGCAGTGTACACTTAATAAAAGTAAACAAAATTATATAATTGTCGTATTTGCATAATGAATTTTAATTGGACCTTACTTTCTTCTGATTATTTTCATGCTAAATTTTGTTCAGACTATTCCTGCTTACATCTACTGAATTTTGAACAGAACCGTGTTTCGTCTATCACCACATTTCACCTTACAAGCATTTTTTTTTTTTCATAATCAGGTCCAAAAAAAAAAAAGATAAGATTCTCTAAAACTCTAATCTTTATGTAGAACATGAAAACTCCACATCAAAGTGCTTTCGACGCACACAATGAATCGAAAGTGAGCTGGACAGCCTAGATCTGGAAATTCTGACATTGCGAAATGAGACGGCACGATCTGAGAAAGGAAATGCGTGGTGGCAGATTATTCCAATGGAAAATGGTGCTGGGTTCATCGGCGTGAATTCAATCAGCCGTGCCACCGTAACACATTGAACTGTGCCCACCACAAAGCCGAAAGCAATTTCCCCTTCTTCAAACGCTCACCGATTCTCAGGCTGAGATGTGTGTGAAAACAGTGTCGAACCACGAACGTGTCATTTCGTCAGAGGTGTGTGGTCACACGATATTAAACCTCAGGTTGGCAGCGAGAGTGCACATCTACTGTGTGGTGCTAAAATAAGAACAACATTTCGCAGCGGAAACTTTGATGACTCAAAGTGTGTCAGTCCAGCCCTTGTGTGCTGAAAATGCATCACTGGGCAGATCAGAATCTAGAGTCCTGATTACAAATATTAAAATGATTCAACCGCACATGGCAGGATGATGGGGGTGAGAGATGAGTGAGCTATTGTATCAAGTAGAGTTTTCATACGCAACACACAGGCCAATGTAATACAATGTGGATGTTTTAGCACCATAACATTTTGCCTAGTAGCTGCACTGGAGGGGTGTGGGGGGGGGGGATTCATGTGGCTTAATGTCACAAAATACTTAAACACCATGCCTAGCACCAAGGTAACCACTAAGGCCAAAAAAACCAAATGTCTCAGGTTGATGGAAAAAAAAAAAAAGTTGTAAAAGACATTAAAAAGGATGATCATTTGTGATAAAAAAAGATGTTATATATAAAAAATGTTATTATATGCATAAACTATCCATCCATCCAAATTTACAATTGTATGTAAAAATCTTTAATATGCAAAAAAAATAAATAAAATAAATTATAATCTTATATATATATATATATATAAAAAATTATACATATAATTTTTATTTACATTTTTTTATTCCAGCCATATCTTAAAAAAAAAAAAAATATATATATATATATATATATAAAGTATACATATAATTCTTACTTTTTAATTTTACTTTTTATTTTTTTTTATTTAAATGTTATGGTGGGAAATTACTAAACCACTGAAAATTAATGTAAATATTGACTTTTACAATTACATAGTAACATCTATATCTTAAAGCTTTTCTGCATGAAATGTAAAGTATATACAGTATATATATATATATATATATATATAAAAATATAAAATGTTTTTTTACAACCATTCGTTTGACACTGTCCAAAAATACTGGAGATAAAATTAGCCTTAATTAATGAATAAATTAATCATAAAAAATAAAATAAAATAAATAATAATAATAAACCCAAATAGTTTAAGAGGTACAAATTTTACTGTACGAATATTCAGTATTTAAAACTACTACAAAACTAGCAATTATTATCATTATCGCATACTGAATTGTGATTGCAGACTAGAATAAAGGTTTGTGACCATGAGCACAGCGTCACTCATATTGACACAAAGTTTAAAACTCACGGTGTGGAGTCCAGGCTGATGCTGTTGGCCTGTGTGGAGGACGCAGACTTGTGATTGGTGAACGTCTGACATGGCGAGTCATCGATCACGTGATCAACTAGGTGACCAATGGAGGAAGGCCTGACCCGCGCCCCATCAGTGGTGAACACTGAGTTACTGCTGAGCAAAGAAAGAAATGAAGAGCATAAATGGAGCATTAACCCACAGACCGGATGGAATAGTTTGTGAGTACGTGTTAACTCACTGATCGGGCGAGTCTGGTGGAGAACGGTTCGGCAGACTCTGCGTCTCCAGCCGGTCGTCCGAGAGGGAGTTCCTGCTGACGGTCTCCCAGTCCAAACCGCTCATCAGTCTTCTGACCAGAGGCTTGCTCGGCGACCTGGAAACACATCCGATCCACAACAGATCCATTAAACAATGTACAATTCAATTTCTAATGGCAAATTTGCTACAATTCGTAAAAATTGGAATCACCACTGTTTACATAAACCAACATGGCACATTTAACGTTACGTAATGATTAGAATAACAATCGGTAATCTTTATTAACTTTATTACAATTATTTGGCAGCAATAATGTCATAGAAAGACTTAAGAAACAATAACTCTTTCCTGTTTGGTTTATACACATGCCACTCTTTTTTTTTTCCAAAAGTAATTATCGTAAACTTTAGGAATATTGCGTAAAGCCCAACTATTTTAAATGCAACGTTATTTGCTATATGTAAATGAACAAGGTTTATTTCACACATTTTGAAGGCAAGTTTTTGACGAACAAACACTAGCTTACAAACAAACAATGTGTTTTCTGTTACAATGTTTATTACAACTGTAAACTTTAAATGTTTTATAACAAAGTACCTTGTAACACAAACATTTCAAATTCAAGCGTAATTTTCCTTAAATTTTGCAATATTTTATGGGAAAGAAATGAAAACAAAGTTAGCATTACAACAACACTAGCTCACAAAAAAACTTTTTTTTCCCCATGTTACATCTAAAAATTCTAAATAAAATATCAAAATAGTTTTTTTTTGTTGTTTTTTAAATATCTGAATACAAAGAAATTGCTCTTCTCTGGTAATCTAAGCTACTCTTTACTCGATTATTGCTGTTACATGACACAAACAGTTTATGAACAAACATTTTTTCCTGTAAATTGATTAAGGAATCTTATATACTGTATATATATATATATATATATATATATATATATATAAGATTTCCTTAATCATACAAAGACACCTTACTAGATTTAGTACACTATAAATACTATAAAAATGTCTACATATTAACTCATGCATTTACATGAAACATTTTACACACACACACACACAAAAAAACACATTAAAAATAGTTAGCATTACACTAAAGCTAGTTTACAAACACTCTTATGTATATTCCTAAAAAACACAAATATCAAGATTTTTTCGTAAAAAAATATTCCACTAGTTTACAAAGAAGTTTCTGGGCTCTTTTCTGTTACACTAAGCCACTCATTAAAGGGCCATACTAGATTATTGTAATTGCACTACACAAACACTAGTTTATCATAAAACATAAACAAACAAACAAACAAAAATCTCCTTTTATGATGGATCCTACTTCTGAAAACTTTTAATAAACTGCCCAGAAACATTTGTCAAAAGAAAAAAAATAAATAAACACAATATTAGAAAAAATAATATCCACGCTAATTTGAATTAAAAAATAAATAA
>JAUCMS010000049.1:3693905-3708872 GCA_032357445.1 Enteromius radiatus
ATATTATGTAAAGAAAAACTTTTATTTTGGATGCGATTAATCGCGATTAATCATTGCCCAGCACTAATTTTTATATTCTATAAGGAAAATTATTTTATGCAGTATGCGATGCTAAATAAGCTTACATTGCTGTAGGCTACATACTGCAAAAATAGTAAAATTCCATGTTAGTGTACTGCCAGTTGTAAGCCAAAATAAATAAAAAAACAGAAAGAGAGAGAGCGAGAGAAACAGAACTGCTTTAATATTGCCATTAATAGCTATAAAAGGAAACGGGAGTGTGCTAATGAAGTGATGTGTGGAAACAACCTTTTGCTTCCACTAAACCAAGCGTGAGCACAGAGGATGTTGCGTAAGAATCCTTTCTGCCACGAATTAGACCAGAAACCGACGTGTGTGACGTGAAATAACATTCATATGAAAATCGCGAAGCATTAACAATAGAATATGTCAAGTGCGTGATTCACTTTTTGCAATTGTTTCTGAAATGTTAGCACGGCACAGAACCTGAATATCCCTTTCCTCTTCCATGGTCTTCATAAAAGGGTTGTTATGGGAACCAGCAAAAAAGATCTGAGTCGAATTTTCCACTTCATGCCGGACTTGCTTTAATAGATTTTTGGGGTTACTCAATAGAGTTGTGTTTGCAACCCCCCCCCCAATCACCACCACTGATATCTGTCTAATATCTCAAGTGTGGCAAGGAGATTAAACAAAGAGCACATGGCACCTGTAGAGTGTGCTCATTGTCCTCAGAATGTGCTTAGATTTTAAGGTCCGAGATCTCATTACGAACTATTCATTACGCTGATGTGATTTTGTGACCCATACAAATTTTAGGAGAAACATCTAAAATGGATAGTCAATCTCCATTATAGCTCCAAAAGAGCAGCATTTTCAGCTTTTATTATTCATCTGATGCTCTGCGGAAAAAGAAACGTAAATCTCTTTAACATCTCAGTGTGTGTTCTTCAGCTGCAGGAAAATTAAACCGAGAGTAATGGAGAAATCAGTTCAGGTGGAAATAACACCTATAGAGTTTCAGAAAATCTTAAACCATTCTCAGATTTGTCAAGGTATAATAATATAAATCTCACTATGAACAAAGGAAAACTGATTTTCTGAAAAGAAACATTAGAAGAAACATCGAAAATGAAGAGCATAATTAGATCTCCACTACATCTCCATGAAACACGAATAATCGAAAATCTCAAGATATGTTAAGGTACCAAAGTCAGAGATCAAATAATTTGATGACATCTGGGCTACAAAAGAGCAGCTTCTGACCAACAACATTTTTATATGATGTTATTACTTTGGTGCTCATTTTCACACTCTGCAGGAGACAAATCAATATCTCAGTTCTTCTCAAAAATGAATGAGATTAAGTGGAGAGTCTCTGCAGTGTCTCTAAATGTCATATTTATCATTATGATCTTTTCTCATGAACTTCTTCCGCCTGAGCTGCTATTCATATAAATTTTAAAGCACCACTCAAAATTTTTCTTTTTCCTCAGGACTTTTGGGCATAAACTGAAGCTGTTTTTTTTTCACAGAGAACTATCAGAGCTTTTTTTTTGAGCAATAAAATTCTCCTCATTGGACCAAGAGAAGGCCAAGGAGGAGATATTGACTTAAATGCAATTGTAGCCCTCATATATGAATAATCTGTGTAATTAAATAGACCTGGCCAAAATTAAGAGATTCAAACTGTAAGATGACCCTCAGGAAAATTTTATGAGAGGAGAAGGTGCCACAATCTTGACTTGACTCACCCAAGTGCTCGCTGTCCATTTCCATAGCAACAAACCCACCAAAAACGGCCCAGTTTCTTCATGCCTTACTGTAAACAATGCAGGAAGCTTATCTGAAATGCACAGACACACTATGAAGACATGCAGACCGATCAGAAAGTACCGAACAGACACAAGAAGAATGCTAATCTAGAATATGTGAACAAGGGTACAAAGGCAATTTCCACGTTTTACATATCTGATTGGAACATACGCAAAATTATATGACATGCAGCCTTGTGTGAACTTGTTCAAATAATGGATTCATGTTGAGGATCTGCTCTAAGCATATTGCACACAGAATTATGGGATGTGTGGGAATGAGGCTATAATTTTAACTGAAATGTGTAATTATGCTTTCGCAGAACTTGTCAAGATGGTCACCTGTCAAGAGTAGGATGAAGACACTAATATATATATATATATATCGTGTTTCTTCAAGCTGAAAGAAAGTGAGAGCTTGATTTTTGAGCAGTGTTTTTGTCCTCATCTAAGGACATTCGTCAAGGAACATTGGACACATTCTACGTATTTGTGAACAAAAGACTTAATTCTTGGACCTTGAAGTACTTTTTTTCATGTTTTTTTTTTTTCAAAGACACTTCTGTTCAGTTGAATTTTTCTCAATAGTGCAGCCTTTCAGCTTATGTTTTCTGTCAAAGCAAACAAACTAGCCTCATTTTAAGCCCAAAATTCAGTCTTAAAGAGATGCCAAAGTTAATTTAACTTTAAAATAAATATTCAGTCAGTGTGTAGTTACCCATTACCTTCAACCAAAACATGACGGCCCACTGAAAGTCGCAACGTAAAATAATGAATGTGAACAAATCCCTTAAGAAATCCCTTGTAGGTACTTTTATAAAGCAAATGTACAGGATTTACTTTAATCGTTATATTTGACGGTGAACGACTAACCAAAGCAGCTTTTGAACTGCAAGTTTATTGAATGCCCGATAGATGGCAGAATACACCAATACTTCGTATTGTACTCCAACTCAGTCAAAATTAACGTTAGTTCACCTTAAAGCCATTCTGTTAACGTTTACTCACCATCACGTCGTTACACGCACTATATTTATTTATAAAAGGAACCAAAGTAGGCCTATGGTGACTGAAAATATCACGCCTACAAAATCACAATAAAAGCAGTCCTTATGACTATATTTCAAGTTTTCAAAAAATCTTATGATGGCTTCATTAAGGAACCTATATAGGCCTCCGCCATTCTCTGATAATCTTGACCGTTGAACTTGAAACCTCGAATATTGTCCTAACTATAATTCACTTTATTCAGTGATTCATGCAAAGATTCGACTCAAATGAATCATTCATTCACGAATCAGCCCCTGTAACCTTAGTAACGGTTTCTGACAAAACTGATAAACAATCGATATTCGTCTAAATATCACCTTTTTGTTTTTTAAAGTTATTTATGAATTGTTGTTGAACGGAAAATATATTTCCCTTCAGTTTCGGTGTCCTGTTTTGTGAGATTAATTTAGTTTTGAGTCTTCTGTATCAATTTATAAAATAACACAACTAATTATTTAAAAAATAACCACGAATGAGACGCTCTATAACGTTAGGGACCTTCACCGAGCGGGATTTTAACGCTTTTCATAACGTAGGTAAAATCGCCACGCTCCCTGCGCTGTCCTGTGCGTCTCGACGCTCTTTGTGTTGAATGTGATCAGACAGCGAAACGAAACACACCGACCGTTGTCAGGTGCCTGGAATCACACCGACGCCGATCACATCGTAACTACCGGCTTTTCAACAGCCTTTAACATCCATATCGCCACGTTAAATCTTTAATCAGGTTAGTGTTTGTTTGGTTTGCCTTCTAAAAGCGTACGAATTGAAAGCAGGGCGCGTTGGTGCGCTGCAGTCCACTGCGGAACACGCGCATATGTGTTATACGTCTTTATTTGTGTTATTTATGCACTAAAATCTAGCGATTACATACGCGTTAGGTGTTTAATCCTTGATTATTACAAATAAGCCTTACAGCAACAGTAATATGGCTCTTCTGCCTTAAAGTGATGCTAATACGGTCGTACTTTGATGTATACCATGGCACTGACATTGTACTCCAAGGTAGGCTACTTTCAAGAATACCATGGTACTACAAATGTACATAATACATGACACCATGGTACATTTCAGAGCTTTTTATGTCAGGCTATACCACTTTACATTAGAATGGCATAATGTACCAAAACAGGTTGTACATATACAACCAAGTACTCTTATATTAAAGGTTTCTGACATGTACTGCTGTAAAACTTCATGGTATTTAAATATGATAATTACTTACTTCCATGGAATGAAATTATATTGACATGTCATTACACGACTTCTTTAAAAGTGTATTACAGAGTAACCTGTGGTTTAGTGTCTTTCTCAAGGGAACATTGTTGATCAGATCAGCCTTTTGGGGTTCAAACCTACAACCTTTGGACTGCAAACCCAGGCCTTTGACCATTACGCTGCATTAGAATTTGGTGCGTTTTTTTTTTTTTTAATGGTTTAACTTTAGAGTAGTTTGGTGTAGTAGTTAAATAAAGAGCTGAGGTGATGAACAGAAGGTTGTCGGGTTGAGTGCCAGAAGCCTTTACACCGCAGTTCAGAGTGTGTTGTATTGAAAAGGTTTTTAGGATGTCATGGTGTCCGTTATGAATAATAACTGCCTCTTCCGCATCATATATCACTGTCGTTGGTTTTCACCGACCACTGCATCATTTAATAATGCGTACAGTGTTTTATTACTGTAATATTGAGACATTTTAGTCTTCCGTCCTGCCACAAAAAAATCGGTCATCTCATTCTTGTGCTTGCTTTAAAGACACCATTCAACTTTTGTTTTAAATTCATACTTGTCTATACTTCCAGACATTGAGATACAAGTGATGTTTGATTTCAGTAATGCTTAAGGTTAATCATTACAATCTTAACCATAATTACTAGTCATCACTTGCCTCAGAACACCATATTCTCTGTTGTCGAAAACGGAATCAGGATGGAGAAACGGATGGCTTGCACAACATCCATGTTGTAACAGGTTCAGGAATTATGTTAAATGTGTTTTATTGCCATGCATGTCTTCCTGTTCTTGATCTCACGTGTGTAATCTGTGGTATCAATGAATAGCCGTCGACCTTGGCCGTTCGCAGTACGCTGACTGCTCTTCCACCCTGTTTACTTCAAGCGTCCTTTATGTTCAGACCTCTTCGAACTGTGTAAGAGACGCTTTATGCGAGTTAGTTTGTGGAATGGATGTGGGTGTGCGTTAGGTTGGTGAAAAGAACTTGTGGGTGATATAAATAGCAACCTTCTTCCAGGTAATAGAGGAGAGTCTGTTTCAGCAGTTCGGGAAGTTTGATGTGATGTGTAAGCATTGCAGATGACATCCAATCAGAATGATCCGTTTGGTGAGCTTCACCTGGTTCTTAATGGTAACTGGTTTTGCTGGATTTCCCTGCCGACGTTGACATGAGACTCTAAGTTGGCTTTTGTGTTAATGTCTAGGTTAAGATGAATTGACAGCGTCTTGAAAACACCCGGGAAACACCTCTTATATTTCCCTCCCAATCTCTTTCCAGAAAATTTTCCTCGGATAGAGTAAAAGGAATAGTTCAGCAAAAAAAAAAAAATGAAGATTTAGCCTACCTTTAGGCCTTCCAGTATTTAAATGAGTTTGTTTCTTCATAGGAGCATATTTGGAGAAATTTACATCACTTGGATCCTCTGCAGTGAATGGGTGCCGTCAGAACGAGACGTTCTCTAGTCATAATACTGCATTCTCCTTTGAAAGCGGTATCTAGTAGAGAAATGTGCGCAGATTAAGCCAAAGGAGTTGTAAACATTTGATGTGAGAGGACAACAGGAGCAGGAAGCGTTATTATTGAGTTATGGACGCATATTTTGGCCCAGAGGTGATGTTAAAAGAAGTTGCTTTTCACTTTGCTAGATGTTAATTGATGGACTGTAGTGATGTGGATTATTGTGATGTTTTTAACGGCTGTTTGGACTCTTATTCTGACGGCACCCATACACTGCAGAGCATTCGTAGGTGAGTGAGTGATATAATAAATCCAAATTGGTTCTGATCTTGAATGGCCTGAAGGTGAGTAAATATTTAGGAAATATTTTCACTTTTGAGCAAACGGTTCCGTTAAGACTACATTTCCCAAAATGCATTGCTGTGGTGGTTATATTGGAAAGCTCCAGTACCTTAAAAAAGGTGTCATTTTTAATTATGTAACAACTTCTGAATCTGTGTTTCTGACACAAACCACATTTGTGGATGCATTTCGCATTCAAAAAATTTTCCTCAAGATTTGCTCTGACAGCAGGCCTCAGTGGGGATAATTCCATCTGCGTGTGTAGCTCATGAAAAGGCCCCTTTTGGCCTGGAGTAAAGGGCTCGCTCACTGGGATCAGCTCTTGTGTCGTTTGACTGTTAAATCAGTTGCAATATTCTGGCTGAAGCTGAAAAAACATCCTAGTTGCATAATGGCCGTGTTCTGAAATTTTATGTTTTTCAAAAATGTTATGCATGCCCTGGGGCCGTATTACAGAAACATGCCAATTCTTAAAACCCAACATGATCTGTTTAGCAAGCAGTGCGAGTAAACTTCAACTTAAAGCAATGAAATAGTTTGACAAGCAAAGGAGTAGTGATGTTTTCAATCAGGGAGCGTTCGATTGGGCGAAAATCTGTGTAGTGCAGGATGACGTCATCAGTATTTTGGGTTCTATTTACCAGAAAGTGCACAGATTTTTGCACATTTTTTTTACGAAATATAGACACTGTTTTCCGGAATGAGAGACCAGATCAACTTGTTCATGTTGCTTTCTTTTAACCCTCCCAATAGCTACTTGCACAAGAAGCCTGCAGTAAAAAAAAAGAATTGCAAGTTGAAAAAGCGAGATATTTGTCATCATTACAGTCCAGGTGATGAACAGAAGGTTGTCGGGTTGAGTCCCAGAAGTATCAATTGATAAAGCCTTTACACCGCAGTTCAGAGTGTGATGTATTGAAAAGGTTTTTAGGATGTCATGGTGTCCGTTACGAATAATAACTGGCTCTTCCGCATCATATATCACTGTCGTTGGTTTTTTGCACAGATTTTTGCACATTTTTACGAAATACAGACGCTATTTTCCGGAATGAGAGACCAGATCAACCTGTTGATGTTGCTTTCTTTTTACCCTCCCAAAATATGTAGCTACTTGCACAAGAAGCCTGCAGTAAAACAGACAAAAAGAGCAGATAAATATTAAATATATATATATAAAAAAGTTGAAAAAGCGAGATATTTGTCACCATCATTCTTGTGTACTTTTAATTACACACATAATTGTGATCTGTGGTCAAATTACAATGCTGTATCAATGTTAACAGCATTAAATTCCATTATATTTACCTACTTGGGATGTTTAAGTACAAATACAGTGCAATTAGTCTTGTGGCGCCACACACTGTGCAAACACTGGCTACTTGCACAGATGCTATCAGAAATGCATATTAAAGCAACGTTTATTCAGCAAACACGCAAGTGTTTTGAAGTAGTGACATGAATCTTTACAGCTGGAAATGGTACTTTAACTGTGTGCGAATTCATTTCTGGATACAAATAGTATGTTGCTTTATTCTAAAGGAATCTTGAAGACGTAGGATAAGCGTTATGTGATATTCACGGTTACTTGTGATGTTTAAGTACAAACTGAGAGGCTGAGTTTTGTTGACACAACTGCGAAACTACTTTAGGAGATAATATCGAGAATATTTACTTGTCCGTCTCGAAAATAATTTGGTTTCTGCAATTGGTAATTAAGTACTTCGCTGTGATCAAAATGTGCATCGTTTTATTAAAATGTGGGACGCGTTTTAGTCTAGTCATATGCAAATTTAATCAGGCTAATAAAAAAAGGTTGGTATCAGTTCGTGTTTGTGTTAACCATTGACCAACCTGAATCTTTGTCAGACCGACTGAGTAATGTTTTTGAACGTTGCCAGTAAAGTACAATAACCTCTTTTAACAACTCCTGGTAAAAACGCTGGAGCCTATTGTAAATTATTCATCAGCATTTTCCATAGCTGTCCAATGGTTACGCAAGTTTCCGAGGGGAAAAGGCACTTTCTGTGTGAATGCTGTTCCACTCTATTTCAGGCCCTCGCGCCCTGCAGGGTTCCTCTGAAGCGCAGGCGTTGTAGTTTTGTTTAGCTGGAAACCGATGTTTTAGTTTTGATACGAATTGTCAAGAATTCTAACAATGTCATAATTCCTGGAAACCACAATCTAAAAGTTTGGTGGAGGTCAGTTAGCCTATATATAGCTTACAGTAATTACAAAAGGTAGTCAGTTGTAGATATGTCCACGTGTGCTTGACTCAGAGATGCATAGATAAGTTTGAATGTAATCGTAATGTAAATTGTGTCAGAGGCAGCTCTCATAGCCTTCTGTTTGGGATTATGCACTACTGCTTGGTTTAAGATAGCACAAGATATTTGCTTATCACAAGGTGGTGCGTGCAAAGGTCTGAAGTTCTCTTCTCCTTCCAGGAAGAACATTGACAAGCCCGTTATTAAACGTGATGCATCATAATAAATACAAATACTTAGAAAGCAATTCTACAACGATTTATGATACGTTAAGCCTGAACCGCTAGTCAGTTATTAAAAAGTGGTTTTGTACATGTCTTTTAGTACTTTTTAGCAAGACTTGAAACCGTTTTGGAATAAACAGACATGCGAAATGTGGATAAAGCAACAGGCCGTCCAGGATTTTGAGAAATGTAGCGTTAAATCACTTGATCACCAACGGATCCATTGAAGTGAATGGGTGCCGTCAGAATGAGAGTCCAAAAAGCTGATAAAAACGTAACTGCAGTACTACACTACAGTCTTGTGAAATAGAAAGCTGTGTGTTTTTAAGAAAGAAACCCATCATTAAGATTTTTTCAACTTCAAAGGGTTGCCTCCAGAGTCTATAGTTTTCGTCACTGAAAAAATGTCTGAATATGCACAAATCAAGTACCTTTTACAAGGGATGGATTTTTATTTTTTTTTTAAACTGGAGGAAGTGGAATTATAGACTCTTTTGGCCCGAAGCGTTTAACCTTAAAATGCCTTGATGAATTTGTTTCTCACGAACATGCAGCTTTTCGCTTCTCAAGATGAATTGATGGACTGGATTATTGTGATTTTTGTTCTTTTTTTTTTATCAGCTGTTTGTACTCATTCTGACGGCACCCATTCACTGCTCTGAATGGCCTTATAGCTAGTAAAAAAAGAAAAGTATTTTTATCCCTTTTATGTAAAACCACAATAGTAAAACATTTTAATTGCTCTCGAAGAAAAACTAAGCAGTGTTGCAGCCACTCTTTATTCTCTATTCTCAACAGAATACAGATAGAAGGGTGTTACTTTCTTACGGATAATTTTAGCAGCAAACGATGCATCATATTTCTGGGCCACTGGTCATTTTTTTGTTGTTGTTGTTGTTGTTTGTGATGTGATACAAGCGAGCTATATTTGCTTATTGTGCGTTGTGCCCCAGGGGTTGTTAAAATACTAGTTTCAGGTTTAGTAGGATTTGTTAACCTAATGGAAAAAGCAGGTCTTGACCTCATTTCTATGTGATTATGTGGCATTTTTTGCTCTTTTGTATTGATTTTTGATGAACGTGAAAGTATTCAGAGCTGCTGGTTCACTGCTTTGCACTAGAGTGGGTTTTTAGGTTTTCTGTTTGTTTAATAATTGCAGCTAAGTTGACATTTTGTACAACAGTACATTGAAGAGAAAGTGTGTGGGAGGTTAAGTGTGTGTCTAACATATCCGTTTGGAAAAGCAGGGCAGTTGATGTGGCTTTAGAGGGCAATCACTTGAATAGAAACAATGCCTGGTTAAGTGTGTTTCGTAGCATCCAGTGTCTGTAAATCCTGAGTAAACTGTCAAACAATGGCATTTGGTTTGTTAGAGGAAAATATTGTTTGTCAGTATGTGACTACAGATCAAATAGCTTCTGAAAGTTAACCGCAACGATGTCACATTTATTTTAATTTTATCACACTTAAATGGCAATATCACACACATTATGATTTCCATCATGTGGAAGACAAAAACCCAACAAAACCATTCATTATTTTATTTTATTTAATTTTTATTCATGTTCAGGAGTGGATGATATGATTAAAATGTTATATCACAATATGTGTTATTTTATCCAGAATAATTCAAATGAAAAACTTAAAATTTGGGGAAAAAGTAGATCAGCTTTAATTAATTTTAGTTATTAAATTGTATAGCGTACTTTTCATATTTACGATAATTGCTTTACTTAAATTTAACTTAAGCATTAAAACGGAATCTAGAAAAATGAAATCACAACACTTAAAATTTAGGAAACAAAAAAGTGGTAAAATAATAATTCATAGAGTATAAATGGCATCATTTTAATTATTTTAATTAAATGTTCTTTGATGATTAGCTTACTATTTTTTTAACCATTACATTGTTGTCCAGAAGAATAAGAATAAAATACGGGGGTAAAATGAAACTGGTTTCGTTGCCTATGCTTATTCGACTCCACTGCAGTTTAGCAGCGCTTTAGAGTGGGCGGGATTATTCATTATACATGTTATTATAGTCGCGCTGTCTCTACTGCCGTGACTCCTAGAAAACGCTTTCATTCTGCGTTGTCCACCAAGCTCTCGCTCGATCTATTTCTCGACTATCAATGACAGGAACGTCGTCTATGCTTCCTAACAGACCACAAACCTTTTTTGGTTGTTAAAAGGAGGTGTGCTCGTTTAAAGCCGATTTTCCACAAGCTAATATGATTCTTTAGGGTCTTAATGGAAAGTTTGTAATGTAGTTTGTTTTAAAACACTCTGTAATTCTGTGTACTTCCCCTTTAAAACTTCCTTAGCCGAGGTGGTGCTAAAAAAAAAAAAAGTACCAGGTACTAGAGCTGCATGATTAATCGTTAAAAGATCACAATCTCGATTCAGACACCCACGCAATCTCATTTCAAATCTGCGTTGACACAGAGGGAGAGCGCTAGGTGTTGTTTTAACTTTCAATTAACTTTATTTGAAATTGATGTAAGAGATTCGTTCAAAAACGCCGAGTCATCCAGTAATGAAATCACAGAAGTATTTATGAGTCGCTGAATCATTCGTTCAAACCACAGAATCAAGCAGCTCTACCAGGTACTGACATAATATTTCTTCACAATTTAAAGCCATCTACGTTCTAACTTTTATCCTTGTACAGCTACAGAAGAGTATTTGTTACAGGGTTTTTTTTAAGGTTTGTAAGACTTGCTTCACAGCTTGGTCTGGAGTGATTTATTGCTTTAACAACATTCATTAAACAATATAGCAAATATAAAAGGTCATATATTCTAAGTCAGAAAGGTGATTGTAGTGTTTGTAATATTGGCTATTCTGGGATTATATGGTAATTAATGGTTCAACGCATCAGAAATATCAACAGTTATTGTATATTCAGCCTTTGTACTTCTATGTGGCAACTCCTTCTGCTGGCTGTATTTGAATCTCTGCTCAAATGCAAACAATCATATTTGTCTTTGTGTAAAATAAATATTTGGCTTTAATTTTCTGGAAGCCTTTCAGTCAAGGTTTGTTTTAACGTTTTTTTGTCCTTTGCTTTGGCTCGATCCCCTCATTGAAATGCCACAACACGGTCTGTTATGTCTGACACTGTTAACAATGCGAAACACTAAAGGTATTGTGACCCTGGTTATGCGGTCATCTGTTATGATGTCACAGCTGCGGTTACGTTGCCTGGCAGAACAGGTGGAACAAAAGTTTTGTATGCTTTACAGCTAAGCCACTTCGTCTGATGGGTTGGTACAGTTATATTGGTGCTTTCTTCAATGTTAGGGTCAGTTGGGTGGTTGCTACTTGCTGGGGTCATCTCTGTCATTTTGGTTGCCAGGGTCATCTGGGGCATTTCTATGGTCTTTTGAGTCAATACTAGGACATTCTGAGTGATTAATAGGGTCCTCTGGGTAGTTGATAGGACATGTGTATGATATACTGTGGTCTTCTGGGGCATTTATTGGGTTGCATTTGGGTTACTAGGGTCATTTCTAGGATCCTTTGGGTGGCTAGGGACATTTCTGGGTAATTTCTAGTGCTTTTTGTGTGGTTGCTGCTAGGCTCTTCAGGATATAGGACCAAGTAGTGTTTTCACGGTCCCAAAGTTTCTGTATGCGGTACCAATATCAGTAAGAATACACGATTCTCTGTAGCAATTTTGGTACCGAATGGTAATAATAATAATAATTACAAAAAAAAAAAAAAAAAACACAATTTTTATTAATAAAGTCAAAAATAAAATGTATAAACATCAATGCCGTTCTTTACTACTGATATTGTGTTTCAATATTTCCATAAGTTGCCCAATTCTCCCAAATTTTATTTGTCTTTTAATTAATGAAATTCAAACACATTTTATTTTTTGGAAAATGAAGGGGTTAAAATTAAGATAAAATATTGTGTGATTATTTCTTAAAAAAAAATAAATTTATTAAAAATTAAAAAGTCCGACTCCAAGTCTCCAAGCAAATATTTCATCTAAAAATAACTGTCGTTTAATTGTTTGACTTTTCTTTTTCTTTTTCAGTGTCTTCATTGTGATGGCACATCCGTTGGGGCGTGTCTTTGTGTGATTGACAGCTTGCACTTAAAGGAATGGACTACAGTAACGGAAGGAAAGAGTAGACCACGCCCCCAAACATCATGAGGCTCAACTTGTCTTGAATCGCACACACTGCACACGATCACACAAACGAACTTCCTCGCCATGGGCTCCGTTTACCTGTGGAAGTTGTCCTCCCAGAAGCTGGGATTCTTCCTGGTTAGTTTCGGCTTCATTTGGGGAATGATGCTGCTTCATTTCACCATCCAGCAGAGGGCGACGCACGAAAGCAGCGCGCAACTACGTATGCAAATACTGGACCTCAGCAAGCGATATATCAAAGCCCTCGCCGAGGAGAACCAAAGCGTGATGGACGGACCTTACGTAGGCACCATGACGGCATACGGTGAGTGTCGTTGAAATATTCACTTTTAGCTTTTGAAGTTTGAGTTACGGTTAGGTTGGCAGGTTTATAGTTGGGTTAATCATTAGTTTCTGATCACATGGTTTCGTTCAACCTTTCAGCATTCGACTGGATTTGTGACTTTTGTTATCGTTTTTGTTTTCCTTTGAAATTTACGGTTTACACTGAAATTAACTTGAAAAAACGTTGAATTCTCATAAACTTCTGCAAGTATAGCAGTATGCATAAACCGATTATTGATGTTTCCATTGTAAATCTTTATCTTTTTCTGTTATATTAATATTGTTTTGTTTCTGCCATCATCGTTCGACTAAGATTAATAAAATAAAATTAATAAAGAGATTAATAACGATTTTTTTTGTTATTGTTTCAATTTTTGGTTTTCGAATTTATGTTTAAAGATGCAATTAGACAAACATGGAAATCATTTTCAATCCACATTAATTCATAAACGCAACTCTGGAATATCTGCAAAATTAATACAAATATCTATTCTTCATGTATCAATATAATTTTCAACCACGGTTTTGTAGCAAATATCTCATCGCCTGCAAAATCTGCGTAGATTCCTGCAATCGCAATATTCGCACAACGACTTAAATCGACCATTTACATTCCGTTTTTCAATTTTGATAACACCGTTTCGAAGTTAACAACTCATCATACTATTGCATTTGTGGCTTTTGATTTCATGATTATTGTTTTCGTTTTTCTTTCAAACTTGCGTTAAAAATGTTGGTGCCAATAGCCTAGTGGATAGTGCGCCGACATACAATACAACTGCGCTTATGGCGACCCGAATTCGAATCCCGTCTTGAGGTCCTTTGCCGATCATGCCCCACTCTCAAAAAAACAAAAAACGTATGTTAAAATACAACAAACTTGAGTAGCATTGAATCAGCATTGATTCCTGCAATCGCAACATCTACGAAATGACTAAAAATCCGTTCTTGATGTTTCAGTGTACGTTTTTCATCTTCATCGACCGAAAACGAAAACGTTTTCATGATCAACCTTGATTTAAATTCGTTTGAAGAAGGTGTGAGAAACCGAGAGCTGTACTGTAAAGAAAAGCCGCAGGAATCCCAAAAAACTGTAAGAGATGGAACACTGCAGTTGTGCGGTTTGCATCCAGCAGTCAGTTTGACGTCCGTTTTTCATATCAGCCGCATAAATCAACGCTATCGCTGCTCTGCTGCAGTACTACACCTGGTTATATCTCACCTCCTCAGGCTTTGTCTTTCCTGGCACTGTTTTCTTCCGCTGCATGTTTTAACCTATATTTAGCTCCCATGATGACCTGAGGCTGCAGCTGAGAAGCGATGCCCCGAGGAAGTCACATTTGTGATCAGTCACAACCATAACGGGCAATGTTTAAAGAAGAACAATACGTCATCGTTCTTAAACAGAAGAAACCCACAGCGGTGTCTGTTTTAGCCTTTCCTCCCTCATCCGTCGATAACGTATTCATGCCGCTAATAGAGCCGCTCTGCTGGGCAAGAGGCCTCATTATGGCCCACGAATGACTATTGATCCAGAAGCAAAGGCACGCACCACACAGCTTCTTGCAAACAATACACCCATCGTTTCCACCACTAAACTGCTTCTTTTTTTACGGGTGAAGTAAAAATAGCCTAACAAAAATGTATTGATTCAAATGTTTAAATAAATATTTACTGTTATATCCAAGTTATACTTTATAGTGGTAAACAGTAGTATTTTTTAAACGCTATTAAAAACATAATGCAGATTCAAATGTGCTGTCTAAACTCACTTTAGCTTCTAAAATGACTTTTAATTGTTTAATTTTTTAAAATCTATTTTGAGACCATAGTATAGAAAAAAAAGCTTTTAAAATAAGCCTTTTATTTATAATAGATATAGTAGATTTTTTTAATTTAAATATCCAAGAGCAATAAATATAAAGATACTATAACTATAAAAATAACAATGTTATGCTCTGCTTTAGGGGTGGGCGATATGGAAAAATCACAATTATTTCTGGGGAAATCACGATTCACGGTTTTTATCCCGATTCTTTTTCAAGTTGGTTTTTAAAGACTATTTTGCAAATT